>VDFB02347286.1:0-54462 GCA_007258455.2 Sequoia sempervirens
ATCCGCCAGGACATTCATTTCATTTTTGCTTGGACCATTGCCAGTAGTGAAAGCTTTCTGAGCCTCATTCGGCTCCTTCTTCATGTGAGTCTGAGTAGGCGTCCCCGAAGAACCGGAAGAGGGCCTTTTCTGTTTCCAAACTTGACGGGTCTTCATGGGCCGACGACAAGATATTGAAATGTGATCTCTCCCATGACAGCGCGAGCAGAAGAACTTCTCTTCCTCGACTTCCACTGACTGAATCCAATGTGCCCCATTCACACAAAACAATATTTCTTTTGGAACAGGCCTAACTGCTGCAATCTCTAGACGTGCATAGATGTAAGAGTCGCCCTCTATTATGCCAATGTCGGCATTTACCAGCGTACCTAGCGAGCGCCCAATCTTGACCAGACACTCCTCGGCCCAATATTCCATTGGTAAGTTGTACAAGCGAATCCAGATTGGTTTTTCATAAGGGTCATGCTTTGCCGCATTAAAGTTAGGGCACCATTTTTGGAGGTAAAGAGGATGACCCTCAATCTTCCAAAGACCATCCTCTAAAATGGCGTTTCTGGCCTCCACCGAAAGGATTTGTGGCACGGGGCATCGCAAAGCTTTTCCTTCCTTCCGAGTGCTATTTCCTCAGCACCCGTCGCTGCCCAAGCACCAGCATCGCCATATTCCTCCCACCTTCGAGCCCCTCCAAGGGTTCGCGCATCTCCTGTCGAAATTTGCACATCTCCTTCCGAAGGTCGCTCCATTTTTTACAGTGAATTTAATAGATTATTATTATTTATTTTCTATTAGAATTATGACTAAAGTCCTGATTGATAGACTGATTGCTTAAAACATCTATAACTTTCAAGCGGTATCATAATATTTTTTTGGAATCCCAAGGCAAAATAAAGTCACGATGTAAGCTTGCATACTATAGGATTAAAATTTCATGGCTAAGTTAAGGTGGTCGGTTTATCACGAGAGTTTTTTATATTTTTAAAAAGTTGTAATAAAAATTCATAATTAATTATTTACTTGGAAAAAAAAATTACAAAAAATATGGGACACATGGAGTCACTCTAGCACATCTAAAATATCATAAAAATATTATCATTTTATTATGGTTGAAAGGATTAGTTAGGCAGGACACCTACTTCTTATTTTTCACAGCGAAATTTTGAAGTATCTTGCATTTGGTACAGAAATTTTCCTCAAATAGATTTTGTTTAAAAAATAAACCTAGTAGTTTAGAAACTACATTCAATTTCCCACAGAATCTATTCTTACATGTTTTTGAAATAATATAGATAACTTATTCAAATTTTTACGTCAAGTTGCCTAACTCTAATTTTTCTAAATTTTCATTGCCACTTAAGGGCCTGTTTGGCCCATCATGATCCTGCACATACCCGTATGAAGCTAATTAAATCATATTATTTAATTGAACCCTAAAACTAACCTTCATTTAACAATAATTGAACCCAATAATTGAACCCTAACCTTAATCCTAATTAAACCCAATCAATAATTGTAACTTATTTGAATGTTAACCCTAACCCTAATCTTTATCTTAAAACCGTAATCATAACCCTAACCATAATTTAATCCTAATGCAAACCTAAACTTAACCCTAACCCTAATTTAACCCTAACATTAACTCTAACCCTAACATTGTTAACCCTAACATTGACCATAACCCTCTCCAAGCTCTATCCTTAAACCTTAACCCTAATTTAAATCTAACCCTAACCCTAGCCCGAAGCTTTCTCTTAGAACCCTAACCCTAACCTAACATTATTAAATCCTACCCCTAATTAAAGCATAACCCTAATTTGACCATAACCTTAATTGAACCCTAACCCTTACCCTAATTTTACCCTAACCCTACTTTAACACTAATTAAACCCTTAGTTGAACCCTAACATTAATCGAATATAAACCCTAATCATAACCTTAGTTGAACCCTAACATTAGTTGAATATAAACCCTAATCATAACCCTAATTGAATGTAAACTCCTACCATAATTATAACCCTAATCCTAATCCGAATTGAATTCTAACCCTAACCCTAACCCCAAACTTAATCATAGAACCCTAACCTTAATTAAACATCAATTGAACCTTAACCCTAACCCTAGTTGAATTTTAACTGTAATTAAACCCTAACCCTAACACTAATGAATACCCAACTCTAACCCTAACCTTAATCTTTATTTTTAACTCCTAAAAACAACCCTAATCCTAACTCTAACCCTAATAGAAATCCAACTCTAACTCTAACCCTAATTGAACACAAGCCCTAACCCCAACCCTAGGCCCAAGATTTATTTTAGAAGCCTAACCCTGTTGAAATTTAGCCCTAATTAAACTCTAATGCTAATTGAACCCAAACCTTAATTGAAACCTAATCCTAACCCTATTAAAATTGAACCCTAATCAAATTCTAATTGTAACTGTAAACCTAACCCTCACCCTAACCTTAGTTGAATTTTAACCCGAACCTTTATCTTATTTCTAACTCTAACCCTAACTATAACCCTAATTCTAGTTTTAACCATAACCATAATTTTAACTCTATTCATAATTATATTTTTAACACTAACCCTAATTCTAATGGAAACCCTAAATCTATTTGTACTATTAATTAAACCCTAACCCTATTTGAACCCTTACCTAACCTAACATTAACCCTAACCCTAACCCTAATTGAACCATAATCCCATCCAAGTTGAGTCCTAACCCTAACCCCAATCGAAAGCCTAATGTTTACCTGAAACTATATCCTATAACCCTAACTTTAACCTTAACCCTAATTGAACCATGTACTAACCTTTACCTCAAACTATATCCTATAACCCTAACTTTAACCTTAACCCTAATTGAACCATGTACTATAACCCTAAGCTTAACCTTAAACCTAACCCTAACCCTAAACGTAACCCTAATCCTAACCCTAATCTATCTCTAATTATAATCTAAACCCTAATCTTAGCTCTAAATGTAATCCTAACACTAACCATAATTGTAATCCTAAACCTAACGCTAATCTTAACCCAAATTAAGGAACAATTAGGATTAGGCTTGAATTAGGGATAGGGTTAGGGTTAAGGATCAATTAGGATTAGGGTTCAATTAAGGTTAGGGTTCAAAATGGTTCAATTGGAGTTTAATGAAGGTTAACGTTATGTTAAGGTTAGGCTTATTGATTACAATTTAATTAAGGTTAGGGTTAAAAATGGTTCAATTAGAGTTCAATTAGGGTTAACGTTATGTTAAGGTTAGGCTTCTTGATTACAATTTAATTAAGGTTAGGGTTAAAGTTAGGGTTATGGGATAAAATTTGAGGTAAAGATTAGGTTTTCGATTGGTGTTAGGGTTAAAGTTAGGGTTTGGATTTTTGTTTACACCAAGTTTGTGTTTTAATTAGGGTTATTTTCCAGGGTTAGGGTTAGGGTTAGGGTTAGAGTTAAATTTATTGTAAAAGTTAGAGTTAGTATTAGTGTTGGTTTTAGAGTTAGGGTTGGGATTAAGATTAGGGTTAAAATTAGAGTTAGGGTTAAGGTTAGATTAGAATTAGAGTTAGAGTTAGGCTTAGAGTTATAATTAGTGTTAGCTTTAAGATTGGGTTAGGGTTAGGGTTAGAGTTACAATTAGTGTTACAGTTAGGTTTACTTTAGAGTTAACGTTTGTTATAGATAGAAATAGGGTTGGGCTTATGGTTATAAATAGGTTCATGGTTAAAGTTACAATTAGAATTACTGTTAGCTTTAGAATTAGGGTTAGGATTATAGTTAGGGTTAAGGTTTAGGGTTAGAATTTTAACGCAAATTGTAATCATATTCCTAACCCTAAATCTATCTCTAATCCTAACCTTAACCCTAATTATTTAATCAATTTCTTGATAAATATATAAAACAAAATAAGTATTTTAATTTGTAATTTTATTTTTATGTGAAATCAAATATTATTAGGGTTAGAATTATTAACCATGTAAGAAATAATTAATCAAATCAACACAATATTTTGTAAAGATTTTTTTTTTTTCTTTGCACCAAAATCATTTCATTTTCTAAAATTATACTAAATTCTAACTTCTAAAAAATATTAAATATTTTACATTGGGAAGTTTTAATTTAAACCTCTTTAATAGGTTTCCAAGAAAAATACATCCCTACTTTTGCATTTTTGGGTTTAATTAGCCAGTTAAAAATTTTATTAAATTATAGCAATTGTCTAATACAAATGAATTAAATAAAATTACATATTCATTTTAAAACAGTTTAACAATTACTAATTGTAGTTTTAGAATAAATTGAAAAATAAATATTTAAATATAAAAGCAACCTTTCTATTTTCTATTTTCTTTTTTTTGCATGTCAATCATTTCATATTCTAAAATTAAACTACATTCTAATTTCAAAAAAATCATAAAATATTTTGAAGTACAAAAACTCTTGATTTATGTATCTTTTTAATATGTTGGCAAGGAAATAAATCTCTATTTCTAGATTTTTTAGTTCTATTGAATTGTATTGAGCTTTAAATTTAAATTAAATAATCAATAAAATCAGCATTAATATTTTCAAAACCAAAAAAACCAAAAATAATTAAATCATCAAATTAAAATAGATGCAAAAAACAATGCCATAGAAAGACCCCTTAGACATAAGGAATGCAAATTATTTAAAGGAGTATGCTTTTTTTTTGGTTAGAAGTGCAAAGAACTCAATGGTTAAATTACCATTTTTGTTCTTTAATCAAAATGCATAAACTTCATTATAATGATGAAAATAATTACAGAGGCGCCCTTGTTGTTGTTGAAGCCATGCCATCTTCTCCGCCAATGCTCAGCCTCCTCGGCTTTGTGCATTCTGTCGAACCATTTGTTCTATAATCTTTGCATTTTTGCACTTCTTGAAAGCTCCAACACTAACCTTGAAATCTCTGATACCAAGTGCAGACCCCTTTTGAAATACTTGAAGTAGTTAATTTAAATTATGGTGATTCAAGGAGAAAAGGAATCAAATGGTATTGAAATTTCAACTATTATAAAATAAAACCAATTTAAACACACAAAATTAGCCCTACCATCACGAATAAATTATCATTTTTTTCTTCTTCTAATAATTTCATCGGTAGTTGATCTATAACGCTTATATCGCATGCCTCTCGCCATATTCAGATTCAAATCATGCCCATGGTAGCGACCAATTTGAAGAGGCCGATCTGAGATTGAGTTTAGGTCTTCCAGTGGCTGATTTGTATAACAATGGTATGTTTTTTGTTAAAATCTCAGTCTGTTTTGATCTTTGGGGAAATCCCCGTTGCTAATAAAAACAACTAAATTGCATAAATATTCACCTATAAATCTTTTAATATAAATTATTTATTAAATATATATCCACATCTCCATCTTTAAATAAAAATTATTTTAATTTATCACATAATCTATTTAAAAAATACAGCGAACACAACCTGTCCACTACCTTAACCGACACCATGACTATTTTTGTGGGATGGATAACCTGCTTTACAAGTTATCCATACAACATTTCTTTCAGTAATGCCCGCATTCACCATTTTTATTGAAGCTTACGTAAAGTGACGCCACAAATCTCATTATTTTCATTTTTTTTAACCTTATTTGGATTTAAAAATCTTCAAAAGGCCACTGTCTATTCAACGCACGAATCCATATGCGCTCAATTCTCCGGTTTCAGCCAATTCTACACCCAACCCATATACCTATTTCAGTCATGTTGCTTGCACCGCTTTCATGGAATCTTACGTAAAGTGACCCCAAAAGTCTCACACTGTATTCAATTTTCCCCCCTTTCTTTGCATTTGGAAATCTTCAAAAGGCATGTCTATTCGACTCAAATCTGCATGCGCTCAGTCCACTCGAATTCTGCCAATTCTACACCCAACCCACATACTTAATCGACTCACATTTCATTTAGGCCCTCTTAGATTTTTCAATGGACATAGTCTACTCACATCTATTTTTTATTGATGTGTTTGCAGAGAGGAATTTGGAGGAGTATTGAGGGCTTTGGATGATGAATCTTAGGAAAGCTTTGGGAATCCGACGTCCAGAGAAGATGAAAACCAGCGTGGAATTGCATCTGGTAACGGCGGGTTGTGCATGCATGGACTCGAAAGGGTTTATGATGAAGCAATTTATGGGCATGATGAGAGGAAGGCAAATTGTATGGTAGCAATGAAGAGGCTAAGGATTCCTCAGAAAAAACACGAGCACTATTCATGGCAGGATATCTTGCAGAGAAGATGAAAACGTGTATTTCTAATATCTAATATCATATATAATTCTATGCGTTTATTACTACTTGCCACGATCATTTGTAACGGTTGCCATGCAAATGCATGCAAAAACATTTTATTCTCCATGCAAAACTGATGTGACTGGCATTTGATGCGACTGTTTCACATGCATGCAAAACTTTCGTGCATTCAGTTGTCGTGTGCCCGCCAATTTAAAAAAAGAAGTTAAACACAGATTTAGCTTCCACTATAGATCGCTTCTCGACGAAATAAAGTAATAGATACTGAGCAAACGGTGCCATTTTCAGCAAGTCTTTGCACGTGACTCAAACTTGTGCTAGTATGGTAAACTCCCTACAATTTACTACTCGACCATAACTGGGCTTATTCAATATCAACAAAGAGAAATTTGTTTATTTCTAGTATCGATAGATAAATTTATTGCACTTGCCTCCGTGAACATAACAAAACAAGTGGCAGTGCCACGTAGTGGCTAGTACTTGCCTTTATAGCATTTTAAATTTAATAAAAATAAATGTAAGTTTTGTTAATGTAAATAAAGCTAAATGTTAATTTTGTTAATTATAGTATTAACATAATATTTAAAAATGTCACATTAATGTTAATTTTTATTAAAATTATATAAATAATTAACATTATAATGTAAATTGTATGATAATGCATATTTATATTAATAGAATAAAAGGTATTATAAAGATATTAAAATATAAACAAAAAATTCAAATGATAGTATAATATAATTAAAAGAAAAAAATGATAATTATATAAATATAAAATTTATCTAATAATTATGCTACATAATAATATGTATAATACACTATAAATTTATTATATTATATTAAATAAAATTTATCAATTATATAATATAAATTAAAAAAATTCTATATTAAATAAAATATATATAAAATGAAATGATTATATAGTATAAATATATGAAAAAATTAAATAATTATTATTTAAACATAAAATTTATATAATAGTTTTGTGCAATAATGATGAAAGTTATATAATCAATGGTTGAATGTAGCCAAAATTATAGTTCTTAGTTCTCAAATGTAGTCAAAATAATAGTTCTTAGTTTTCAAAACTAGGCAAAATAATAGTTCATTTTCACTTTTCCTAAAAATCCTCCAATAACACACAAAACTTCTTAGCCAATCATATTGATGAAAAATAATTTTTATAATTTATAAAATTAAATATTTTGCAAGTTCACTTTACAAAATTGAATTGAATTTTTTTTTTTAAAAATTATTGTTTTTGTTGGTTGAAAGCTAACTTATTAATAACTAATTAACTAAGAAAAACAAAACTCATTGCAATAATATTGCCTAACGGCAAGTACTAATAAGATTAACTACATCAGATAACTAATATTGAAAAATATAGTCAATGGAGAATTTTATGAACCACATGAGATGTAGAATTCAACCTACAATATATCTCAGAAACAGATATAAGTAGGACTGGTGCTAGTATTTTCCCTAATAGAATTCTTAACCGACTTTAGGAAGGTGAGACACGATTATCAAGCAATCACCGGCTGAAAGTGCAGTAGCATAGGAATGCATCTATATAGAGTGGGAATATTAACGAGATTCACATGCAAGGCGTAATACCCAGTCAGTGACTATGTAAAAGCCAAGCACTTAGTTGTCTTTGAAATTATGAAGGTTCATTGTTCCGTGTCTTGTGCTACCAGCATTTGTGAACCAGCGTGCCATGGAGTTTTAAGGAAAAAATAACTCTTACTTGCTTTGAATCAAACTAACATATTTTTTTACACTAAGGAAGGCAACCAAAATAAAAGGCCTTCGTTGCAATGATAAATGCAACACAATATCTATTTTAATTGCAGCAGTATAGTACAGTGAAAAATGTAGTAAACGTCCAAGATATAATTACTTGTTCAATGAAGAGGAACCGGGATTATGGCTAAGCACATCATGTATATGTAAATTAGCACAACTTTGAACCTGGGTAGGAGAATACACGGACAGCATTTTCATAGCTGATCTGAGCTAGTTTTTCGTCTGATATTTCAAGAAGATTGGCCACATATTTTAGGACCTGCAAAAACATTGTAAATTTTTCAGTGTTTAACTACAATGCCAATCACAATCTTGACCCACCTTTTCGCTAAAATGTACAAGCTAATCAGAGCCTTTTTAATAAGCTATATGCTATATTGAGGCTTCTTGTCCAATAGAACTTCCAATGATTCAAAGTAAATAATGGCATGCAGACACACGATGGAGGTCTTTAATAATATCATATTATCAACCTTTTAATAGGGAAGAAGCTAAAAAGCTATATGGTATATTGAGGCTTCGTGTCCATTAGAACTTCCAATGATTCAAAGTATGTAATGGTATGTATAACTATAAACTATGATGAAGGTCTCTAATAATATAATATTATCAACCTCTTAACAGAGAAAAGGTAGAAGGCATCTCCTAATGGACACAACAATTTATATAGGATATCGAGATGGAGAATGTATTGGACAACACAGTAAAAAGGCAAGAAAGTGAAGGACTGTTAAATTGAGGGCTAAATGAAAGGCAATAAGGTAAAAGATGGTTAAGCTAGGGGCTAAATGTAGGACGATATGATAATAAGGTAAATAACATGTAATAATAAAATAATAAGTATATAATTAAAACCTAATCAGCTATTACTTACACTTTCAACCCATTCAATAACTTTTGACATGGAAAACCATCAGCTTAACTTTTTGTTTTATGTTCTCAAAGGAGAGATAAATAATGATAGAATATGACAAAAATTAGAAATAACAAATTTCTGCTATAGAACGTCTTGGGTACTTTAGACTAAAGACTATCAAATACTTAGTTAACCTATATAATAGGTGGACACCACCGATGGTTTTCATCTGCGTTTCCCTTGGTGGCAACTTTGTCTTGTACTAACATTGCAATCTATATTTCCAATCATGGCATTCAAACTATATGATCGTTCTACTACAATGTAGATGCATATGATAGATGTGTTTTGTTACTCTTTGCGGACAGAACATAGTGACCCATATTGTATTTGCATACTGTTTTTGAATCACTTTATTTCTGTATTCCATGATAGTACATTAGAAGAACAGATCTGTGAACTTACTCTGTATACAAAGACAAAACAATAAGATAGCACAAGATGGTCTCACAGGTGTTTAGAAAGCACCATCTACACATTATAGACACCAATTAGATCCCAATTTCAAATATTACTGTGGAAACAATCTCTACATAACCAAAAAAAAATGAGACCAGATGACAGTTCCGTACTCATCTCTATTAAACCATAGACAAGCCCAACCTCTAGGAGGGAGAAGAAGCTGGTTGTCCATACAACAAGAAGGAAAGATTGTCCCTAAATATCATATTAACTTAGTAAGAGAAAGATATCAAATTTAGCGAGACAATTTAAACGAAGATAAAGAAGGAACCAAAAAACTCTGATGTCAAGGATATGAAAAATGAAAAACCCACAACACCTTGCTTGAATTCAGAAAAATGTTGGAATGGAATCACATCATGGACAATCAATTGAAAGTAAAAGTATTGCTAGGAACAGTAGAGGGATATTCCATTAAGTGGTATGATCAGTTACCTATTGTGAAGAAGACATGATCAATGCTGAACAGTGAAAAAGAAATTCAATCAGGAATTTTAAAAATGGCATGCCGATGTTCAAAGAAATAATAAGTTGGCCAAACTCAAACAAGAAAATAATGAATCCATTAAAGATAACAAAATATAATCCAAATGTTGGAGAAACTTAACAATGACAACCTCAAAAAAAAGATTTTTGTAATAACCACCCTAGATTTTTTCCAAAAATAATGCAACTGGAAATGAGATACAAGTCAGCTTCCCTTCCACTCTGATCACCCAGATCCTGGAGTGGGCAAGATGAGAGCATCCAGTGTTCATGATTACAATTAAACAGAAAGCAACAATTGAAAGGAAAGCATTAGACAGCAAGCCAGCCAATACCGCTTATTCAATGGGATGTATGAGTAGTACTAAAAGAAGTAAACATTCATTTATTTAGTGGAAATTACAATGGCACTTCCACTTTTCAGTGGGAAAGCCTATACAATTCTGAAAAAGGAAACTCAAGCTTCTTCCACTTATCCAGTGGTGAGCGAGTACAAACATGAATGACAACTCTTCCACTTTTCAACAATGAGTGGTTACAAAAAAACCACTTATTCAATGGGGTAAGTACATCAGCAATAACCCACTCAAACATAATCATGTCAATCTAGTGATATATCTGCTGTCATAAAAAGATGATAAAGATAATAATGCTGATACAAGTGCTGATATGAGAAATAAATTGTTGAAACATCCCCAAAGGTACCCCAAATCATGAATAACCCACCCAGCTTGAAAATGACAACAATATACCTCGATGATTGATGGATATTTGCTGGTGCAGGTCTCGAAAGAGGTTAGAAACATGCTGTAACAGTTGGAACAGCAAGGATAATTACCCAGCAAACTCACTATCACACACTCAACTCACACCCAAGTCTACTTCTCTGGTAAAACTCCAAGATCACTTAAGAGCATACCATAACGTCATTAAATTGGAGTTACATCAATCTGAAAGGCAACATAGGCATACAAAGGTGATTTAAGCCATTTATAATGTTGGCGCAGCAAAAACAGCAGTACATACATCAGCAAATCTCTTCATGTGTTCTCTTCACCACCAAAATAAGACTTAGCAACATCAAATGTACCCAAGGCACCTCCAAACAAACACAAAATACCCTTAAAAGATAGATGCTTCAACTACTCATTCCCACACCCTCCTAGCATGGTACGGCTTGACCAATTAGGATGTACAGCCTCCTCTTATTTGCTGATCACTCCAAACTATACGGCCTGCACATAAGGTGAATAATGGTATCCAAAACAATAGGTACATAAGTATCCAAGCTTAGAGATTTACCCACAATATCCAGCAATGAATGGTATTGATAGACAGGGAAAATGGTACGGCCTAGCAGTGAGAAGTGTCCTCCAATTGCCCTTTGAAACTCAACAAACCCCAGCACACTGAAACTAATTGAAACCACACCAAAATCTGCACTCAAAACACAGAAAAGATCTTCATATCTACAACTCCAAAAATGAATCTTCAATCTATAGCACAATGGTGGCCTTTGAATGAAACCACACCAATCTAGTCAGGGGAGTTTTCGTCTCCAAAACTATAAATCTTAGAGGATTTTTGTCGTCAAAATATTTGGAAGAGCTCCGGGTTCATTCCAACAACATAGCAATAGCATTCATTAGTCTCTCTTCAAATGAGGCCACATCCTCCTTATATAGCCTATTAAATTTAAAAAAATAATAATTCTCTTTTCCCCTCACAAACACCTTTTAGGCAGCTTAATATTACTTCTAATAAGAAAAGATGCCCAAGTCTAGGCGCCCAACTTAAAATAAAACTGAAAACCTTTCCAAAAAGCTATTACACTAAGTTGTCTTTTTAATATTTCCCAATATTAACAACTTAAGTGAATTAATTAAATAATAACACAATAACTTACCCAAGTTGCAGAAAGCACTGAAACTGCATTGGAAACAAAATTTGATCATACCATCATGATTATGAAGACTTGGGATGATGACCAGAGCCAACCAGGTGACTTACTAAAAATAGACTGCTCCTCCACGAAGTTTGGAGAAGCCACCAAAAGTTGGAATTCACTTTTGAAAGTGTCATACTAATCCACATTGCCTACTAAGCTCATTTCCAAGAACCAAAGTAATTGCTAAGAAAATGCTCACAAATCAATTTTGCTCAAAATGGGGACATTACAACTTTACAAAAGAACTAAAAAATGCCTTAATATAAAATTTAACAATAGTGCCAACATCTGAAATAACCCCCTTACATTTTTTTCAATTTTCACATCAACAACTTCACCCGTCAACGTTAGCAAAACCAAAACCAGCTGAGTAAAGTAACCCTACACCAAGATCCCAATGACGGGTGAGGTGATAGCATATGGTGCTAGGGATCGTTAGCAAATAAACTGAAGTGTTGGAAATTACAAAGCTTATGCAACTCGACCATTTATTCAGCGGCAATAGTTTGATGGCTTAGTTGATCAGCATTACGAGGATTACAAAGTGCATGAAAAGTAAAGTATGGGCGGCTTGTTGACCCCTTCCGCTTGTTCAATGAGCAATACAGAAAAGAAATGCTAAAAGTAAAGACGACGAGGCCTGTCTCTTCCACAATTGTGGGAATTATAGAAGTAAAGTTGCAGAAATAGAATGACTGAATCAATACTACTCATATCAGTCTTACAATAAAATATAATCTGCAAATAACAATGAGATATTGCTGCCCAATCACTCCAAAATGTTATTATATGTTCCTCCAGACTTCTCAAGCTCACAACTATGAAAGACAAACGCAAAACTCAAACTTCTAACAATCTAATATAGAAAAACCAACACACAGAAAACTCAAGCCAGCAAGACTAGAACACTCCAAAATGCTCCTAACTCAATGACGACTTCTCCAAATGTCATGAAATTGAATGCAAATAAAACCTAGGAGGAAAGCGCCCAAAATAGAATCAATAAACAGTTGCAAACACCTATTATTTATTGCACGCATTCCAAGGTGATGCCAGGCAAAGTATAGCCACCAAGAAGGGTGACCAGCTCTAGAAAAATAACCACTTCACCAAAAAAAATCTGAAATTCAAGGAGAAGGGGCCCTTGGGCGCCTAGGGCATAGAAATGATTATAGCGAATAACCAGAATGAAATAAAAATCATACAATGATCTGCGAATGAAAACTTGCTCCAGCCATACATGAACCAGCAACCTAAAAACTAGAAATAACTTCAAAAACTAATATCAATGATGCTCAATTTGCTATCTCTGTGTGAGAAGCAATTCCAATTCCAACTAGGTGTTATCTTTCAAACACGAAATTGGATACTTGCTAGGAGGTATGCATTCCTTGAAGCCATAAGCCTGAAAACATTTCGGCAAAAATTTGACATGATAGACAATGGATGATCAAATGAAGAGGCAAGGCCTTGTATTTATAACTTCTCCAACCTAGAAATTCAAACTCCCTTTCCCTCCAAAAGGGACACCCAAATGAGATTCTCATTTCACTTCAATTTGCATTTGAATTCCAACCTTTGATTTCTTGACTTTAGGCGTCCAAACATAAGAGGAATAATACTTATCAAAATGCAAATATTTCATAACATAGGCGTCCAAGGTGATTAAGTAAAATATACCTTATACTCACTTAAATATTTTCTCCAAGCTAGGCATCCAAGTAGATAGGTGAAATACATTATAATTTATCTTAAATATTTCTCCAAAAGTCGTCCACCATGCCTTAGCCAAATATTTCACTCAAAATAATATCTCACCAAATATTAAACTTGCCAAAATAAGCATCACAAATGCTAGAGACCAAATTGAATAAACTGACTTGCCTGAAATAATCTCTGAACTGGCCTGTTAAAACCCTGCTAAAAATAGCACTTACTAAAAATAGCATACTGCCTAAAATAGTGTGTCCAAATGCATTTTAACCACAATTTGAGTAGCCATCGCAACTTACTAAAAATAGTAAGTCCGGAAAAATCCTCTGTTTCAGTTGCATGTCAGACCACTGTGAAGCTCTCTGAAAACCCAAAAGGAATCCAAAATCCAAGCAGCAAAACTCCAACATGCAAGCCTCCAAAACTGCCAAAGTATCCTCCTATAAAATAGGAAACCCTAATTTCTGCTTCCGACTAGCCTACAGGCCTCCGGGATAGGCTAATGGCCAACTGCATTAATCATTGCTGAGAAGGGGACATTACAATCCGCCCTTCCCAAAATTGCTTGTCCTCAAACAATGCCACCACAATTCCAGACAATTTTAAGCTAATCCAAACTAGAGCAAGTAGGATCCCAGGGTCCCATGTCTGTCTCAGGAAGGACCCACCATGCTGATGCTACACCACTCTGATCACATCAGTGAAAACATCATGCCAAAATTGCACTAACCTCCCTTGTAACTCCAAATTGTTACCATCCATAATACTCAAACTGAAAATATTGAAGGACTGAAATCAATATCATGCAACATCTCATGCCCAAAAAGCTTTGAGTCATCAATATCAACAATGCCCCTGTCTATCACAATCCTAGGCAATAGGAAAGACAGTCTACTCATCACAAAATCAAACTCCTCAGCATATCTCCATATGGTATCCAACAGAGCCACGACTGCAAATGTGACATCTCCAAATCTTCTTGCAAAGAGGAAAGCAATCCTTTGCAAGAGCTCATCAAACTCATCCTCATAACTCCCCATGAATCTACTTTGCCTCTAAATTATTTTGATACAACCATGAAGACTGTGAAAAACTCTCACGAGTCCAACTCCGAGAGCCTTAGAATGATGAACCAAGGCAATCAAAGGTTCGCTGCCCCAAGCATAAGTACAAGGGAAAGCATATGAATAGCCACTGGTAACAACTTGAACACCTCCTAAAGACGGATTCGGATTGCTTTGAATCATCACTTCTTGCGTTTGAGGCCAAAAATCAGTCCTAATAGGAGACTGTGAAGTTTGAAAATAAGTATACCAACTGCCATCCATAACTGAAATGATTGACTTATGATCTGGTTTAAGGATAATCAGCATCCAAGAAGGTGAACAACTGCTGCTATACTGAAAATCATCATCCAAATTAATGTATCTACTCATGTCCAAGGCTGGAAACATCTTCTCAAGAGACTCCAACCCCACAAAAAACCACCCTTTGCTCGAAATATCTCTCCAATCCACCAGTTGATGAGCAAAAGGAACCATCGAATGGTTGGAAAGGATGGGGACAGCGTCAAAGAATCTGAAAATTGAATCCTTATCCCTCCAAGAATTCATTTTACCACAAGTATTCAGCTCCATCAACCCATGTTGAGGATCCCAAACATGGATACCTAACGGAAATTGATCTCCAACACACTGGAGGGAAAACTCAACACGTCTCCAAGTGCTGGTCAAAACCAAGTGCATACTCATGAAATTGGCGTCCCCTCTAGTGAACCTTAGAAACCAATCCATGAAAGCTTCAATAACATTGGAGTATGAAACATAAGATGATTTCAAATTCAACTCCCAAAATTGACTAGTATGAGCTAAAGCATCACTCAACCAAAGAAATGGATTGACAAGAGTGCAAACACCATGTTCTGGTCCATCTTCCTCCCCTACTTCATGAGTAACAAATCTAAAATCTTCACTCCTTGCTGTTGTACTAAAGTTACCAGCAACTACAAACACCTTTATGCCAACGATGTTGAAATCTCCTTGAATCAATGCTTCCCATGTGGAGACTTCATTCTCAAGCCCACCTATGCATTCATTATTAAGTTGCCATGGAAGATTACTAATCACAAAACGTGGCACAATAGACTAGAGTTCATACTTGACCTCATGCTTGGTCACTTCACTACATGACTCATTTTTCAAAACAAAGAGAGGATTGTCAAAAACTTGGAAGTCATTCCTTTCATCTTGCTGATCCAAATCTACACATGCAACTTCTGATTTCCTTGTGACGCTTTCTAGATCAAACTCCTCTTGAAGACAATCAAGTTCTTCAATTACTTGCTTGATTTCTTCAGCTCTTTGTCCATTTTCTTGCTCTCTGGAAAATTTGAAATCAACAAATTGATCTTCTGCCTCCTTTAGTGCCATTTGAGTGTCTTCTAACATAGCTTGTGTTGATTCAAGCTCAAGAGTAAGCTTATCCACCCTTCTCTCACTTCTTTGGAAAGCACTGAAGGTCTTCTTTGCAAATTCAATGGCATAACCTCGATCCTCAATCAAGTGTATGTGTTCTGACTTCAATGTCTCCAAAGAATCTTTGATAAGTTGTAGATTAGGGAGAGCAACTTCATCCTTAACCCCTTTCTGTCTCTCATCAATTTGAGCCTTCCAATAGAGTTCTTCTATCAAACTATGTGTCTGGTCAAATCTAGTGTGTCTAGTCAAATCTAGATAGAGCTTGCACTTCATTTTCAACGGACACCTTGAATTGACCTTCCCACTCATAAGAAAGCAAAGATGGTGAATTGTTGATAGGTTAGCCGCAAGAAAAAATCAGAACTTTGTTTCTTGTCTTTGCTGCCCTCATAGCTGCTCCAACATTCTTGTCTTTCACCACCAACTAGCTGAGAATGCTCAATACTATGAGAGGATCATACTTTACAACTTCTTTGATCCTTTGGTTGCAATCAGCTTTTTGAATGGGTAAATCAGATTTGCGTTTGAGAACCTCTTTTAACCTTTCATCCTCGAGAGCCATATGGTCTTCTAGCTCTTCTTCCTCCCCACTGTCTCCTTGATCAAAGGTTATAGCAGCCCCCAACTTGATCAATGAATCATTATTGATTGTTGTTTTGAAAGTTTTGGTAGCAACATACTCCTCCTTAGTGGCTGCAACCACTTCAAAGGGTTCATTATGGAGCTTTTCCAAGCAAGCTTCTTCATCAAAGACACCTTCACCTCTAATAGCCACCTCATATCTTGCAATGCAATATGAACTTTGAGCTTCATCAGGATCGAAGGGAAATTCATCCCATACAAGTTATTTGTCATACCTTGGTGCCATCTCACCCGGATCTCAAATGCAAAAGGGTTGATTGTAATGATCAACAGGAAAGTGCTCATCGTGCTCCGCTTGGAGTATTGACTCTTTGAATGAGTCACCCCCCATTTCACTTAAACTAATATCTTCATTTATAGCTCTCTCCACAGGCGTAGTTTGATAATCAAACCCAATACCACCCATGTCACTATCCTTGTATTGGAATAAAGAATCATCAAAGTTGGTTGCTTTGAATATTTTATCATTCTTTTCTTCAATGAACCTATCATGAGTAGGTGTGTTACTGATTTCATCATTAGCAACCCCATGCATAACAAGGAGATCTTGGTTACTTGTCATGAACTCTTCATGTGAAAACTCTTCGGAAATTGGGTCAGCAACAAGTAGAGAATTATCCCTTAAAACATGATTAGATATGAAGTCATCTGAATCATCATACTTATCATCACTATGAAAGTAGTCATAAGCTGATTCAAAGACACCACTAGTATTTCCTTCATCTTGCTCTATCTTCTTCAAAAGTGGCTTAAATTTCTCCTCACGTTGATTAAACAATTCATTGATCAGCATATCAGCAATAGGAGAAACCTTTTCTTCACATTCATATGCGTCGAAAAGGAGAGATTGGACATTTGGTGGAATTTTATCAACCTCTTTAATAGTGAGAGCAAGAATATTCTTTACAGCTGCAATAACATTCTCTTCTTGTTCGCTCCAAGTGGATATGAAGAGGTAGTGAAACAAGTGATAAATCTGATTTTGCATTTCCAAGTCTATTAGCAAGATACTCATTCTAAGATCTGAAAATGTCTTTAAAATAGTAGCTCTTCTGGGAAATTGACTGCTACCGGTTTCATCAAGATCTTGGAAACTTTCTATGATCTTATGAAGAATCTTCTTCATAATTTCATCATCAAAGGCATCAAAGGTGCTATAATCCTCATAACTTCACTAAAGCATGAAGTAACCAACAAACTTATTTCTGCATCTAGATGCCTTATCCAATAAGGATGAATCAAAGAGGTTATTGTAGGAGATAATGCCTTCTTCATCAATTTAGTAGGTGATTGTTGGACTTGGCTCAAACAATGTTCCAATTCTAATAATATACTCACTTCTTCACCTCTTGTCTGACATTCTTCATTGAGCCTTGTACCTGCCACGAAAAGTGACCTTGCCAATCTTCTTTCTTCTTCAGAAGCCATAATCAAATTTGACTTCTCACCGTTCTTGAACTTCAGAAAATGTAACATCTTCGGAACTCCTAAAAACTGAAATTGAGTTATGACCTCTGGTGCAGAGTCTGATTTCTCTGTCACTCATCTGACAACTAAACTTTGTTTTTTCACAGGATGGCAGGATCTTGGCTTTGATACCACCAAAATAACCCCCTTACATTTTTTTCAATTTTCACATCAACTTCACCAGTCAGCATTAGCAAAACCAAAACCAGCTGAGTAAAGTAACCCTACACCAAGAATGTTCACCAAGATCCCAATGACGGGCGAGGTGATAGCATATGGCGTCGAGGATCGTTAGCAAATAAATTGAAGTGCTAGAAATTTCAAAACTTATGCAACTCGACCACTTATTCAATAGGAGTAGTTTGACGACTCAGTCGATTAGCATTATGAGGATTACAAAGTGCATGAAAAGTAAAGTATGGGTGGCTTGTCGACCCCTTCTGCTTGTTCAATGGACAATACAGAAAAGAAATGCTGAAAGTAAAAACGGCGAGGCTTGTCTCTTCCACAATCGCGGGAATTATATAAGTAAAGTTGCAAAAATAGAATGACTGAATTAGTACTACTGATATTAGTCTTACAATAAAATATAATTTGCAAATAACAATGAGATATTGCTGCCCAATCACTCCAAAATGTTATTATATGTTCCTCCAGACTTCTCAAGCTCACAACTATGAAAAACAAACCCAAAACTCAAACTTCTGACAATCTGATATAGAAAAACCAGCACACAGAAAACTCAAACCAGCAAGACTAGAACACTCCAAAATGCTCCTAACTCAATGAAGACTCCTCCGAATGTCATGAAACTGAATGCAGATGAAACCTAGGAGAAAAGCGCTCAAGATAGAATCAAGAAACAGTTGCAAAAACCTTATATTATTTATTGCACACATTCCAAGGTGATGCCAAGCAAAGTACAACCACCAAGAAGGGCGACCAACTCTATAAAAATAACCACTTAACCAAAAAGTTGAAATTCAAGGAGAAGGGGAACCTAGGCATATAAATGATTATAGCAAATACCCAAAATGAAATAAAAATCATACAATGATTTGCGAATGAAAACTTGCTCCAACCATACATGAACCAACAACCTAAAAACTAGAAATAACTTCAAAAACTAATATCAATGATGCTCAATCTGCTACCTCTATGTGAGAAGCAGTCCCAATTCCAACTAGGTGTTATCTTTCAAACACGAAATTGGATACTTGCTAGGAGGTATGCATTCGTCGAAGAAATAAACCTGAAAACATTTTGGCAGCAATTTGATATGATAGACAATGAATGATCAAATGAAGAGGCAAGGCCTTGTATTTATAACTTCTCCAACCCATAAATTCAAACTCCTTTTCCCTCCAAAAGGGACACCCAAATGAGATTCTCATTTCACTTCAATTTGCATTTGAATTCCAACCTTTGACTTCTTGACTTTAGGCATCCAAACATAAGAGTAATAATACTTATCAAAATGCAAATATTTCATAACATAGGCGTCCAAGGTGATTAAGTAAAATATACCTTATACTCAAATATTTTCTCCAAGCTAGGCGTCCAAGTAGATAGGTGAAAAACATTATAATTTATCTTAAATATTTCTCCAAAAGTCGTCCACCATGCCTTAGCCAAATATTTCACTTAAAATAATATCTCACCAAATATTAAACTTGCCAAAATAAGCATCACAAATGTTGGAGACCAAATTGAATAAACTGACCTGCTTGCAATAGCCTCTGAACTGGCCTACTGAAACCCTGCTAAAAATAGCACTTACTAAAAATAGCATATTGCTAAAAATAGTAAGTGTGTCCAAATGCATTTTAACCACAATTGAGTAGCCGTCGCAACTTACTAAAAATAGTAAGTTTGGAAAAGTCCTCTGTTTCAGTTGCATGTCACACCACTGCGAAGCTCTCTAAAAACCCAAAAGGAATCCAGAATCCAAGCAGCAAAACTCCAACATGCAAGCCTCTAAAACTGCCAAAGTATCCTCCTATAAAATAGGAAACCTTAATTTCTGCTTCTGACTAGCCTACGGTCCTCCGAGATAGGCTAATGGCCAACTGCACTGATCACTACTGAGAAGGGGACATTATAACATCCAACTATTACTACACTCACATATAAAAGGAAATTTCAAGCAACAAAGTAATAAAATCTAAAAGCATATTGGATAGTGACAAACGAAACAACAATAAAGGTGCTATCTAAAATGTTTGGTAACTTATGAAGAGAAATAAAACAAGATAGACATGCAAATAAAATACAGAGATTGGACCAAGCTTTAAATGGATTGTCTCACACTTTATGCATAAGAGGGGATGACACTAGAGAAGGATGATTCCCAAAGAGGTACTAGGAATTAGAGATGACGGCTTAGTGTTTCCATTCATCACTCACCCTCTCTGGACCTTCCATCATCATGCAAGTCTGGGCGATCTGTATTGGAATTTCTTCAAACTCTTTGTAATTTGGCAATGTATCATCTTCAAGGTCAGACTTATTATTTCCTTTGTTCCTTTCTCTCATGAAGAATTCTTTGTGATAACCATTTATGTAAGTTGTTTTTGATATTATAAACAGGGAAAAGGGTCCCAGTCCTTTACACAAGCAAAAAGATCTAAGGCAGTCCCTTAAATAGAAAATAGGATAGAAAGGAACAACAACAACCATAACAGAGAACCATTGGTTGGAAGAACAACACTAGACCAGTTAGCACAACAAAAAGAAGCATAAAAATAGGATGAAAATTGTTAGGTATTGCAGGTTTTCATATCCCCATCTCACTTCCCCATCATGTATAACTAATCTGAGAAAGTTTTCATGTGTTTGTGATGTTTAAGTGATGTCGTAGGCACTATACTCGTACCCCCATTTTGGCCCAAGCACCCAAATTGAAAAGCTAAAAATCTATCGGTGTGAAGGTTGCCAAGAGTCTCATCTTATAGAACACCCAATTGGGTATCTCTGTTTCAAATTTGAGGAAAATCTAACCAAAATTGTGAAAGTTATGCAATTGAGGGGTTTTCATAGTGTCAAGGATGTCGTGTTTCAAATTTGAGGAAAATCCGACCAAAATTGTGAGAGTTATGCAATTGCGGGATTTTCCTAGTGTCAAGGATGTGTTTCAAATTTGAGGAAGTTTTGAAAAAATTTGTAGAAGATATGAAATTGCGGAAATTTGGCCCTCTAAATCTCCGCAATGGTGCAAAAGGGCTCAAATTTCCACAATTTCTTCAGAAGACGTGTCTTTTGCCATCAGCAAGTGCTAATAATGCTCTAGAATTGCAGTTTGAGGCATGCATCACATGATTTTACACCATAACTTGTAACTAGTGCCTACATGAGTGAATTAGCAGCAAGATCTCCAAAGTTTCACTGCAAATTTGAATTGCAGCATGCTGTAATGACGAAGGATGCCCAGTCTGCATACCTAATGCTGTTTGTTCAATCTGAAGACAACATCTCCTCAACAACGACTTGAAAATTTGGGTTCTCTTGCCTTTAAAAGGGGATTCAAAGCCATTATTGAGAGGTTCTAGGAAAAGTTTTGAGGAATTTGAGAAGACTTTGGGCAACTACTTGAATTTTTTTTTTTACATAGTCGCTAACTACAATTTTTTGTAATAACTATACATACTCTGACATGAGCCTATATGAATACATGCTCTTAATGTGTGTCATCTCCAGTTTGTGATCCAATATTCTTTTGAGCAAAATAATCAAGTATTGTAATGTTCACCAATGCACATTTGTTGCATTTGTGTTATTTTTATTGTTAGTCATGTTCAAGTAACATTGTAATTTCTTTCATTGTAGATAATAAAGAATACTGCTGTCACATAATGGATTTTGAAGTAGGATCACACTATTAGCTCTTTGTAGGTCGAATTATTACAAGTTGATAATTCTGGATTGACCATTGGAGTATATTGACTGTTATGAATGAATATGTATGTTGTATTGACTTTGTTACCCTAAATAGGCACTGATCAGTCTAGTTTCTCCCCTAGTCTTAGAATCGATCTTACAACGATAAATCTTAAATCAACCATTTAACATTTTTGTATTTGTTTGAAATCCTCCTATCTGAAACTAGATTCACAAATCCTTTTCATAAGTATATGAGAGTTAATCTGCTAGGTGTTGAGTCATAGATCTGTAGCATTTTCACACTTAGTGTTATAAAGGGAAACCCATCTAGGTTCTGCAGAGTCTGAAGGGTAAAGGAAAACACTATTGAAGGTGTTTCCTATTCATTGGCCTAGCTTCCAACAACTTTGAGCATAAAATTGAGTAAATTTTTAGGAGTTGTTGAAATACAAGTTGGGGAACCAATAGATTGGCGACTTTGTTGGGGAATGCAATAGTCTATCATAGGCTAGAGTCTGAATTGCTTGCATCCAATATGTTGTCAACAATGTTGTGAGATCTATTATTTTACTTTCCCTTCTTAGGGTGGCAACTCTGTCAAAGGTAAGAATTCAATTTCAAAATGATCCACAGAAGAAACTGGCAGGATATTTGCAGAAAGACAAACCAACTTAGAAAGCTAAGAATTTAGGTAGGCCTTCCACTCTTGACTCTAGTTCCTCAAAGCAAAAGGAAAGTACTGGTGATAGGAGCAAATCTTTTAATGGTAAAATTGATGAACCTATTAATAGATTGGGGTTAGATAAAGATGATATGCTTGGATGGGACTTGAATACCATAAAGTCCTTAGCAATCTTGAAAAGGAAAAAATAAATGTTACGAATAGAGAATGATATCAATGAAAGGTTCTTTTCTCAAGTGAATCCCCTAGCAATAAACCCTAGGGATAATGAATTTGTTGATCATGTCTTGTCTCTCATAAAGCAAGACGAAGGTCCTTATTGGTATAAAGATAATGTTGCAACTAGATCTAAAGATCTAAGAGATGGTGTAGAGACTGAAGATGATGAAAGTTCACCAAACGCAGTTAGAATTGAAAAGAAACCTGAAATTTCAAGGGAAGCAAAACTTATAGAAGAAGTAAATGAGCTCAAGGTGGAAGTGGATAGGTTGGAGGCTCAGAGGATCCGAGATGGTTTGAAAAGAAGGATTGATGCTTTGGGAGACATGGATCAGCTGGCCAATTCTGCCCATACAATGAAGTCATCTTAGAATGTTCAAGCCATTAGAGCTGGCGGTTCAATCCCACAACAAGGATCAAAGGTAAACATTAAAGGATCTACTCTTGGTGGATCACAAGAAAATCCAGTTGGGGGAGGTAAGGGCCACGTTCCTGCTAGGCCACCATTGATTTTAGAAAGATGCAAACAACTTGACTTCACTAGGATTTTTGGGTATCCAAACCCAGTCCCAATTGAAGTAAGGATTGCCTTAGAAAAAATTTATGGGAATACTGCACTATCTAGTGAAGAACATATGAAAGCATTCATAAATCTAATTGATGACTTTGAGATTGAGGATGAAGATGTCCTCATGAAATTATTTGTGCAGTCTCTAACTGACAAAGAAAGGGATTGGTATAGAGGATTTCCTATAGCAAGAATTTACTCATGGGTTGAGTTTCAGAGGATATTTAGAGAATAGTATGGTGATACAACTGATCCAAGGTTCATCATAAATGAGTTCACTAATATTACCAAAAGGTCAAATGAGTCAGTGCTTGATTTCAATGCAAGGTTTACCAAGGTAATGAATAAAATCCCAACTTACCTCAGACCTAATGAATCTATGTGTTTAGTTTTATACTGTAATGCATATGATCCTAAGATGGGATATCAATTGAGAGACAAGACCCTTAGACGTTGAGGGATGCATACAAGGTGGTTGCTCATATAGATAATAATAGAAGAGCATCAAGTAAGCTTCATACGAGGGATGACACTAAGATCTTGACTAACAACAAAGGACATTAGGATAAGGTGCCTGCATCTGAAGACAAATTAGACAAAGTGATGAACACTTTGAAGGACTTGAGCTATAAAATGGCTGGAAATGAAAAAGGCTTGCCTCATGATAAGCCTAATCATCATAAGCAATAAAGAATGCCAAGGAACTATCTGATCAGCCTTATCATACAACTTGGCATAATGGAAATCCTGTCCATAATCATCAAAGGGGGTCTTCAAGCAAAGAAACACCGATCCTCCCAAAAAGTCTGAAGCAAATGTTGTGGAGACTCCCTAGTGTAATGCATACCAATTGTGTCATTCTCCTATGTAATGTATGGAAGCACCGTCTATTGAGACTTATAATCACTCATGTGATGAAGGAAATGATTTTGACCATGGAATAGGTCAAGATGATGAACACCAATACGTTAACATGATGTATGTTGGATTGTGCGTAGGTTTAGAAGAATATTCATCATCAGATGAATGTGGTATTGAATCAGACATTAATGATAGAAGATACTTGAACAACAATTATCATCAACAAGTTTACCAACATATACTCCAATTGATATCACTCAGGTCCTTAATCAAATCAAAGTTTCAGTGAACTTATTGGAAATGATGAGGATTGAAGAGTGCATAAAGGTAAAACTATGGTTTTGATAGGAGAGATTGTTTCTAGTTCTTCAAATAGTGTAAATGATGCCAACCAACTATAATGTCCCCTTTTTAGCCAGTGTTAGAGCTTGGTGGATTAGCCTATCATTTGGTCCTTGTAGGCTAATGATGGTGATTAGAGGGCCTTGTGAGGGAGTTATCTGGTTCTTCAGATGGCAGTTTATGGTGTTTTCTCCTCCAGTTCTGGGTGATATTTAGGGTTTTCCTTCTGGAGGTGTTTTGGGCTCCATTTATGCATACTTACTATTTTTTGTAAGTCACTCAGATGTTGGGGCCAATATTACTATTTATAGTAAGGCACCTTGGTGAGCAGAGGAATCGGTGGGTTACTTGTTGGTGTTGGCGAAATCAGTAATGTGTTGATAATTATGGAGTTATGCTAAGTTGCTGGTTCGGGTATGGATTCAGATGCAGGTTCAGGTTCGGGTTCGCCGGTTCAGCAAAATTTTTTTTTCCTAGGGTACGGGTACGGGTACGGCCGTAGTATATATATATATATTATTAAATTATAAATTTATAAACATAATGATAATGCTAGACTCATAAGCATGCTCAAAATTATAATCATATGATCATAATGCCATAATGCCACAAAATATTGAAACAATGAAATACACCATACGGTAATACCTCATATAATCTATAATCATATTCATAATTTGCAAAAATGTAAATAGTAAATTACTAAATTACTAAATAGTTAATACTCAACTCTTAAAATGTCATTACATATTGAAAATTCAAATTACAATCAAGACAATATTTAATTCAATATTACTATTCTTCAAATTCGTCTTCATCAAATTCGTCGTCCTCAATTGGTTCAATTTCATTTGAACTACTATCAATTGGATTGCCACTCCCACTAGATGCATTAGTTGCCTCATTGTCATCTATAGAAGCCAAGGTAAGTTGTGCAATTGTAGCATCTAAATCAGCAAACTCAGGGGTGAGATCCCAATTCTTTGACACACCCTCATTGTATTCAAGTTTCTTATGTGGTAAGAGACGAAGGTTGGAGTGTACATAGACCAAATCCTCTGCTTTTTTTGCACCCAAACGATTGCGCTTGACTGAGTGGATAAAGGAGTATGTACTCCAATTCCACTCAGCTGAAGAGGAACTTGCAACCTGTTGATTATGCACACAACATTTAGTAATTACTATTAGTATTTAATTTTACTTGCCAATAATAATCATAATATATAGCATAATAGCATCGAATGAAAAACGAAAAAATAAATAAATAAAAAGATACATACTTGGGAGAGTATTTTAATTGCAAGAGGTTGCAAGTAAATGGAGCCTTGACCATGTAGATACCACCAATCATAAGCATTTTTCCTATATTTGTCTAGATGAGCGGAAACATCATGATTTTTTGTGGATATGAATTGGCTAAACTCGTTCATGACAATGCTTTGGATATCTTCATCTACAAATATCTTTCTAAATGCAGCCTTATAGCCAGCAGCAACCTCTAAATCCCTATATGGTGCCACCCTCCTCGACAATGAAAGTATCTCTTTGCTATAATACTTTGGTGACAAAGCAAATGCTAAGAGATGTAAAGGGGTGGTCATCTTGTTCCAACGGTCAACAATAATAGTTTGCACAGTTTTGAAAAATGTTTCTGTTGGGTCATGTTCCTTGGCATCTATTATTGCTCTTATTTTCTCCACCATGGAATCCATGCCATCATAAATTTCACCCAAACATGGGCGATCAGTATCAGCATACCTAATCATGCTCATAATAGGCTCGGTGAAATTTAAAAAACATTCCACATGAGCCCACCACTCTTCATCTAAGATCATTGCTTTCACTTTTTGGGCTCTTTCTGTGCTTGATTGCTTCCATACACTCCACAAGTTGTTGATGACCATAGAACCCAAGGCCTCTCGCACCTTCAGAAGTCGTCTTAAGACGATTGTGTGAGATGCAATTTGAGTTTCAGCAACCTAACATTGTAAGAAAATGCATGTCACAAATCAGCAATGAAAAATTAAAATAAAAAAATAAAAAATAATATTAAAAAATCAAATTTAAATTACCTTCAGCAGCTCCAACTTGGAGGTCCTGAAGATGGCTTGTGACATATGATGATTAGTCACAAACATTTGGATCTCCTCACCCTCTACGTAGATTTGCTTGACCCACTCAATTTGTGTACCAATCTTTTGCATTATCAAATTGAGTGAGTGGACTTCACATGGTGTCCAAAAAATGTGACCATATCTAGCCTCCACTATAGCCCCAGCTGCCCTACAGTTTTTAGCATTATCCGTTATGACTTGGACAACATTTTTAGGCCCCACCATTTCAATGGATTCTATGAGGATATTGGCAATAAAACTTGCATCTTTTATTTTCCCTTCACAATCAACTGCCTTCAAAAACATCGCCCCTTTAGGGGACACTACTATAACATTGATCAATGGTCTATTTTTGCAATCCTTCCATCCATCAGAAATGATGGACACACCTGTTTCGACCCATGTATCCTTGATTACTCTCAATGCTACCTCTATTAAAGATTTCTCCTTCACCAATAAGGTGGTCCGCACCTTTTCATACCCAGGACTAACATAATTAGGAGTTGTCTTAGAAATGGCTTTCACCATTTCCCACCAATAAGGTGATCTAACAAGGTTGAAAGGAAGCCCATTGCCATAAATGCAACGTGCAATGCTCTCATCTGCCAACTCCCTTGCTTCATTTTTGAAGGCTCTATCCAATGGGCCTTTTTTTCGTGTCACTGACATATTTTCTCTTTCAGAAGATTGTGCCATTTCCATGAAAGGATGTGGGCCAGCCGGTTCTGATAAGCCACTAAGTCTTTGTGAGCTTTTACTTTTATTTTTACCTTTCTTCATAAGAGGATGGTCTGTAGCCTTTAGTGTTTTGAATGCCTTGTCAGTGTCCTCTTGTTCTTTAATATAACCCATTATTTGATCCTTTGTCAACCCTTTTTTAGTTGGCCCAAGGCAAGGTTTTATTCCTTGGTTACCAATAGCACACAAATGGGCCTTCACTCGAAAGTACAAGCTCCTATATGTAGTTCCACATTGGCTGCAAAGCCAAACATAACCCCCACCACCGGGAAGTTGTTGAATCATTGTCGTATGTCGCCAAAGAGGTGAGCCTGGATCATATTTAAATTGACTCTCTGCACCTATTCCAGCTGATGTAGAACTATCGACCATTTTGTATGAAGTTATGAACCTAAAATAAATAAAAACAAGTAATTTTTTTTAGAAAAAATGGTCATTATAACCCCTTATTTTGCATAAAATGTTCTTAAAAAATTTCAAACCTTACTAGAAAAACAAAAAAAAACTTCAAATTTCTTGAAAAAAACTTGAAAAATCTTCAAAAAAATTATTGAAAACTAAAAAAAGAGAGGATAGATTCACTCACCTTTGATTGCTTGATCTTCTTAGTGCACCTATTCCTCTCTTGTTTCTATCAGTTGAACTCTTTCGTAGCTCTCACGATCTCACCTTCGAATAAAAGAGAAAACCTGCAAAAATCAACTATTTTAGCTTGGAGGCAAAAAAATGGTGTTTTTGCTCTTTTGAGTTTGCAAAATGAGCCTCATTTGGTCGGCCAAGTCAATATAAGGCAATCTGGGAACTTTTTAGGGTTTTATTTTTTGTTTTTAAGTTGAGTTTTTGCCTTTTTCTAGGCTGGATGATGTGGGTCCACCTGGGTCCTTCTGGGTTCTCCATTTTCCACCCAAGTTCTCTGTGGGTCCTTCTGTGAAGGACCCATAGAGAACCCGGGTGGAAAATGGAGAACCCAGGCGAACCCAGAGAAGACCGAACCCAAACCAGAACCCACACGTATTTTGGCTGGTTCGGGGGGCTAAAATGAAGAACCCGGTAACATAGGATATCATAAGTGCACTCAGAAATTTAAAATCAGAACTTTACATTGGTGATTACAATTTCATTACAAGTTTGTTTCATCGTTCTATCTCTTCTGCATTGTAACAAGAACACAATAGAACTCTTCCAGCAGACATTTTCAGTTTACATAACAACTATTTGACAATATTCCTTGAGGCAAAAATCAGTCATTTGAAGTCAGCTAGTGCAAAGGATATTACAACGGGGTTGCCAAAGGTGCAAGGGAGAGATTTCATCTATGTTGTGGTGGATAGGTTGACAAAGTTCTCTCATTTCTTTGCCATCACTAGCTCATTTACAATAGCTCAAGTAGCTGAGTTGTTCTTCAGAGAAGTGTTTCATTTGCATGGGTTGCCACGAAACATTGTTAGTGATAGGGATAGCAAGTTCCTGAGTGCATTTTGGCAAGAAATTTTCAAATTGAGTGGTACAGTGCTTACTCCAAGCACTAATTATCACCCGCAAACAGATGGCCAATCAGAGATAGTGAATAAATGGTTGGAAGGCTACTTCTGAAATTATGTGTCAGGATAGCAAAAGGCATGCGTAAAATGGCTTCATTTGGGAGAGTATTGCTATAAGTCTTCCTATCATATGTCAATTAAGATGTCTCCATTTATGGCTCTCTATGGTTACAAAGCTCCTAGCTTCGTAGACTTGGTGTTTGGTGATAGTAGAGCTCCCCAGGCGAAAGATATGTTGCAGCAGAGTCAACACATCTTGAGATCATTGAAGGAAAATCTACACCATGCTCAAAATCAGCAGAAGCTATACGTTGATCAACAACGTGTTGAGCGCACATTCGAGGTTGGAGACATGGTCTATTTGAGGCTTCAACCCTAATGGTAGTCTACTCTCAAGAAGAGTGGAGTAGAAAAGCTTAAGCCACGTTTCTATGGCCCTTTCAAAGTCATCAAGCGGATCAGGGAAGTGGCTTATGAGTTAGAGCTTCCATCTAGTAGCAAGGTGCACAATGTCTTTCACGTGTCATGCCTCAAGAAGGCGCTTGGGCACAATGTTGTTGCTACTTTAGAGTTACCTCCATTGGATTAAGAGGGACAGTTGGTATTGATTCTTGAGGAGATCATTGATGTTAGAGAGCGCTCTTTGAGGAGAACAATCAAAGAGTACTTGGTGAAATGGAGGAACTTGCCAATTGAGGAAGCTACATGGGAAGCTAAGCACATTTTGCAGCATCTAGACTTGCGGTTGTTTGAGGACAAGCAATCTCGAGGAGGGCGGACTGTAATGTTCCCTTCTCAACAGTAGTCAGTGTACTTTCCCATCAGCCTATTTCGGATGCCCGTAGGCTTGTCGGAAGTGAAATTAGGGTTTCCAGTTGTTTGGAGGTTTTTGGTGTTTTCAAGGGTTTGCATGCAGTTGTTTTGCAGAGTGGTTTCTGGGTCTTTCTGGGTTTTCAGCGAGCTTCAGAATGATGTAACATGCATCTACATTTAAGGACTTTTCTGGACTTACTATTTTTAGTAAGTTTTGATAGTTGCTCAGAATATGGTTAAAATGAGTTTGGAACAACTTACTATTTTTAGCAGTATGCTATTTAGTAAGTTCTATTTCTGGTAGTGCTCTGGTTGGCAATAGTTCAACAGTTCAGAGTGGTTTCTATTTCGAGCAGAGAAAAATGAGTATTTTGGTCCTTGGCACTTTTTGGCTCATTTTGGCATTTGAGAATTCATTAAGTCATTTTAATAATTTAATCTCTTTGGACCCCTTGGCCTAGTTTAATGACTTGATGTTGTTTTAAATGGTGGGCTTTTGAGTGGACACCTCATTTGGAGAAGAATTAAATATTTTAATGTTATATTATGTGCCTTGTTCCTTGGACGCCTAGGAGGAGGAGATAAAAGTTGTTTTTAAAATATAAAATTGCAAATTTGAGTTGGGTGTCCCCTTTTGGAGGGAAAAACAAGAATTTGAAAGGTCACCTCAAAGTTCTATTTAAACAAGGCTTGGCTCCCTCATTTGGCATCCATTGCTATTGACGACGAAGTGCTGCTGAAATGATTTCAGACCCTTGGCTTCGAGGAATACATACCTCCTAGAAAATTATTGGTTTCGTGTTTGAAAGATAACACCTAGCTGATTGAGACTGCTTCTTCAATTTAGAGGTTGCAGATTGAGCTTCATAGTTGAAGGTTTTGATGTTATTTTCTGATTTTAATGTTGTTGGTTTGTGCTAAGCTGAAGCACGTTTTCGATCATAGCTCCTTGTGTGAATTTTTACTTGTTTTGGGTATTGGCTCATTGTTTCTCTTGGCTCTAGACACCCCTATTTACAAGTTTTCAGATTTTATTGTTGAGTGGTTGATTTTAAAGAGCGGGTCGCCCCTCTCTAGAGGCCGCCCCTTTGTGATTGTCCACATTGGGAATCATGCCATGCTGTTCATTGCAGATTGGAGGCATTGAGCTCTTGGTTTTTGGACGCCTAGTCTTCATGATTCCTTTGCATTTGATTTGGTAGGCATTGGAGCTGTTTTGGAGTAGTTATGAGCATTTTGGTGTGATCTTAGTTGCTGGTTTGTATCTCAGTTTGCTGCATTTTCTTATCAGACTTGGTTATTTCAGTTTAATGCTCTATTCCTTTGATGTTATCATTTATATTTGTAACCGGGAATATTGTAAGCAATTGTATTGAAGATAGAGCAAGAAACATCATAAAATCCTTGTATAAAAGAGCATATTGTAAAGCTGATTCAGTAGTACTGATCAACTATTTACTTTCAACATTTTATATTTTGTAATTCTCACTCCTGCTGAATAAGTGGTCAAGTGTTTACTTTCCAATATTTAGTTGTAGCTCTCGCTCCCGCTAAATAAGTGGTCGAGCTTTCATGGTCGGTTATCCGCCTACAGCATTGTTCATTTCATTTCCAGTTTATAACTAATGATCCCCTTGCACCGTATGCTCTCACCTCACCCACATTGGGATCTTGGTGATCAAAAAGTGAAGGGTTCCCTTTCAGCTAGTTTTGATTATTGGGCTAATCCTTAACGGGTGCAATTTGTATGTGAAAATTCAAAAAAAAACTAAGGGGGTTATTTCACAAAATTGTTGCACCTTTGTGCCTTCAAGCTTTGCTTATGTCAAAATCTGTTCACTTTGTTCAATGTATTTTGGTTGATCGTATGTTGTGTGTTTGTCTTCTTCATACAATTTTCTATCCCGAAATATGTAATCATTGATTGAGTTTGAGGAAATAAATCAAAAGTACAATGAGTCTTTGATCCAAAGTCTCAAGATCATTCAATATTGTTGTTTCTATAATCTTTATTTTGATCTACACCTCGAAAGAGCAATGAGCCTTCAAGGGAATTTTGAGATCAGGTTTATCGTTTGATGTTTTGTTCTTATAATCTTTATTTCAGCCTACACCTCGAAAGAGCAATGAGCCTTCGAGGGAATCCTGAGATTAAGCTTATCATTTGATGTTTTACTTTCATAAACTTTATTTCAGCGTACATCTGAAAGAGCAATGAGCCTTTGGATGCGATCTGAGAACAAGTTTGTCTAAGTTAGCCAAAATCATTCCCCATTACTTCTAAATCCTCTTGCTTTGGATTTACTTGAGGAGATAGAAGCGTTATAAGTTTAGGCCTAGTTGTAGTTGAAGTTAGGAAACCAGAGAAAACCTCAGCTGCAACACAAAGAGTTTTATAAACCTTGTGCTCTCAACTGAGATAAAAAGATAGGAATTTAGTTTACATTTCTTTTTACGCATAATTAGCAAAAGAGGGAGATTCCCCTCCTAATTTGAAGAGCAGTTTATCTGTGCATAGCTTTATGTTCCCAATCCACACACCAGAGGCACAAATTGAAACGCCAACATAACTAATAATGCATATTTGTGTGGAAATCACAATTCTCTAAATTGTAACATCTCTTGAAATGCAATATCATATTGATATGGTTCTGGGAATTTAAAAGTAGGCAGCTAACTTATATTTAGTCTCAACATTTGTGAAGTCTATTTTGATAAATAATTCACACTTGAACCTTCATTGATGTTCACTTTCAGTAGCATCTTCCCCATGAAGTCCACATCAATAAGAATTGATCTATCGATTTTCTGAATCATAAGCATCATGGGAACAGTTTCTTGCTTTCTTGTTCATAGTGTTGGATCCACCCATACAATCAAGGTGCTAATAGCATCTTCCATATAAGAAATGCTTTTTAAATAATTGGTTGCCTTCACTAACAAGTGTCTTCATAACTTGCTAGATATTCTCCTTATCTAAATGGAAACGATTATTTACAGTTGCATCATATGACTTCTTAATATTTTTTAGGCTTTCCTATTTCTTTCTTCTTTTGCATGGCTTCTATGGCTTTTCTTACTTCCAATTTTAACTTAATCATTCTTTTCTTTCCAACCTTGGAATTGAGATATTTATCCTTTTTCTCTTATAATGTGGTTTCCTTGACATCAACCATACTGGAATTGGCCCCTACTTTCTCAGGGAAATTGTTCTCATTGTGGTTTCCATGTCCACCACATCTCCATAGAAGTTGAGCATTTCCTTCATTGGTTAGGAAATCACAAGGAAAGCAACCTGGCTCATTGCATATTTATCATGGACAATTGATCACTCCAATGGATCATAACAAGATCTGCTATTGTTGTTGTTTCCACAATCATGTAGGTTATTGCATCTAGGATTTTTAAATGCCACTAGTGGCTCACTTTGATGAGATTGTGTCTGTTTCTGCTTATGTCAGAAACAATCGAGCATCATTATTCTTCATAGAAAGGACAATATTTGATTACATGTCCATTCAATTCACAGATATTAGGAAAAACATTCTTTGAATATTGGTGATGGCATTAACCTCTATCTAATAGGTTGTACACCAAACCTCCTTGTTATCCTTTCTGTTCTCTTTCTTAAAATCCTTGGACATTTGCATCATATTTTTCCACAGTGTTTCAATCTCACTACACTCAATGTTATCTACAGAAAAACATTAGCAAGGTCAGATATGCTTTTTCTCTTGTCTACTGTTCATTCTTCTTATTCTTCCAGACTCAACTATGCATCTAAATCACTTGTGATTCTGCCCAAGCAGAAGATATACATATGTTCTTGCACCTCTCAACTGACTCAGCAGGTTTTCTCTCATTTTGTGGAAGAGTTTCCTCAGCAATCTCTTCTCCATATCACCGTTCTTCCTTGTTGCTCTAGGAATGCTCACTCAGCGAGTAAGGCTTTACTAGGAGCTGCGAAACATCTAATCTTGAATCAGCAGTAACTTCATTCTTTCTTTTATCACTCTTCCATGGAATTTCTGAGGGTCATTTTCAGAGAGGATCCATTTTGAAGGGCATCCTTAATGTATTCAGTAGTTTTGTAATTCATTTTTCAAATATGTGTTGGGTTGGGATCTGATCATTTCAATGTGTACATACAGTTTGCATTCTAGGGTTCATGAAATGTGAAAATTGCATAGAAATATGGTTTGACCATTTGAGATCTAGGAATTGAGAATGTGCATTTTATCACCCTATCTCTTGCATTTAGCAAATCAAAAAGAGCACAAATAAATATGTGAGTGCCCCTATTGCCAGGTACTTCCTGCTGATCTCTATACTAATAGAGTACTACATAATAAAAGCCAAAAAATGATTTTATAAAATTCAAATTATAATAAAAAACATTAAGAAAAGTTTGAACACATGACTAAAATACTACTAGTTCTAATGCTTCTGGTGCTAATTAACCACTTGTTGATTTAGATAATTTCGATGAAAAACTATCTGAGTTTGACAATTAGTATTGGCAATTTTCCTATTTGAACAGATAATATACATCTATGTAATACACTCCAACCCTTGTATTATTGGACAATAGCTTTATCTGTGGGATACTTTGTGTAATGACCTCTTCTAGGGTTTTTACAAATTTCTTTTCAGTTTTATGCATAACCCAAAAATGTGTTCACAGCGGTTTGACAAAATACTCATAACAGAGTTTCTCCTCAGATCTGCTACACAGTTTTAAAACAACATTGACAAGGTGAGAAGGTCCGTGTTCAATCCGAAAACTGTTGCACGCTGCTGTAGATGGAGGGGCCAGCATAACATATGATGAAATCCTCTATATCTGCAATCTTCAGGTGCAAAATCTGCCTATGGCGACCAATGACCTTGGCTGTTTCACCTCTGTATCTACCTTTAGTACCACCACGTTACTCCATACACCTCTTTCATAAGGTGTCAACCCTCCTATAGCTAGTAACCAAGGCTGTGGCTGGAGTAAGGGGCTCAAAATACCCCATAATCATGTTGATCACCTTCCTCAAAGTCCCATGCACCCTAAAGACTCCCAGCAATTCCTTTAACTCCCATGCCAATACTACATCAGCTGCGAGTGGTAAAATTATGCTTTAAATCCTCATAAGAACCATCCCTATTCTGGCATAAGAATTCAACATAAAATGACCAATACTTTAGGAATTAATCTTTCACTACAAATTTGTTGCCTATAGAACTCCTTAATCCCAACTGGATATGACATGTTGCATGAATTCCTTAGTCTTCAAGTATTCAGCTCCAAAGTGAATCCTATGTGAATCCACCTGTATTAATTAGGAAGAAATCCCTTCTCCGAAGTTAATAACCCTTAGGGTTTTTGTCCTAGGGTTTGAGATGAACAAAAGTCCAATTTTCACAATGACAAAATGAAATGACCAAAAGATTATAAAATTTCCTATTTACAACTCCTTTTATATCTCTTTTTCGAATTTTTTCGAATTTTTTTATTTTTATTTTTCATAAAGTGACCACATTAATTTTTAATTCACTTTTGGGTCCTTGAAAAGTCATTTTAACATAAATTGTCACTTTTAAAATAAAATAATTAACTAAACTAAAGTTGCCCTCAAAATAATAATGTAAGACAACTCAAATTTAATTAATTAAAATATTCCCTCTCCAAACCCATAAATTAACCTATGAGAATGGAATAGGCTAAAGAGACCTCTTTGAACACCTAGGTTGAAGAAGGGGACATTATAATCCTCCCTCCATGAAATTGTTTGTCCTCAAGCAATTGCAGATTAGGATGTTGAAGAATCTACTCCCCTTCCCAAGAAGAATCTTTTGAAGGCAAATCCTTCCAACAGATTAGGTACTTTGAAATGCTTTTGTTCCTAAGCTTCTTCTCCCATGTATCAACAATAGCTTTTGGAATTGGGATCAATTTTCCTTCCTCATCTAATGGTGGTAACTCTGTAGAAGGAATAATGTGCTGCCTGAGTGCCCTCTTGAGACACCAACCATGAAACACGTCGTGAATTTTGTTGTGCTCAGGCAGTTCAAGTTCATAAGAACTTCAATCCTCTTTATGATCTTGTAAGGCCCATAAAATCATGGTTTCAATTTTTCTACACCACTCTTCTTCAATGAGGACTGCCAATAAAGCTGCAACTGTAAGAAAACCAAGTCATCAACCTCAAATGACCTCTCAATTTTGTCTATCAGCATACACTTTTGTTGATTTTGAGCATATTGGATGTTCTCATTTAAAACCTTCATAATATCCTAGTTTCGCTGTATCCAATCTCTAGTCTTGGGTGCTTTACTATAAAAAATGACCAAGTCTACAAAAGATGTAGCATCATACCCATACAATGCCCTAAAAGGGGTCATGCCTATACTAATGTGATAAGTGGTGTTGTAGCAATGCTCTTCTAAATACAACCATCTGAGCCAATCCTTTTGATGCCCTTCTATATAGTTTCTTAGATATCCTTCAACCCACTTATTAACTATTTATGTCTACCCATTTGGCTATGGGTGATAACTAGTGCTTGGTGTCAACTCCATACTTGTAATTTTGAATAGCTCTTGCCAAAACACATGAGAAATTTGTTGTCCCTACCATTGACAATGTTTTTCAACAACCCATGGAGCCTAAACACCTCTCTAAAAAGCAAGTTTGTGACCTACAGAGCTTTATACTCAGAAGATATGGCGTAAAAGTGAGCGCACTTGGTCAACCTATCCACGACAACATAAATACAATCTTTTCCTTGGACTTTGGGAAGACCTATGATAAAATCCATAGATATGCTTTCCCATTTTTTATCAAGAATGGGTAGAGGTTGCAATAAACCTACTCGAAAAGTGTGCTCAAATTTGTTCTGCTAGCAAACTACACACTCTCGAATGTGTCTAAGAACATCATCTTTCTATTCTTTCCAAGAAAATCTCTCACCTACCTCTAAGTTTTAAAGTAACCTTGATAGCCTGCTAAAGGTGTACCATGAACAACCCTTGAGATCTCTTTCATTTTTTATTTAGGTACCAAATAAATCCTGACCTTATAATACATGATGTCATCCAAGACCTTGTATCTATCATCCTAAATCTTCCCATCCAAGATCTCACAAGCCAAGGTGTTTTTGGAATACTCAACCAAAAGGTGAGTGAGCCTTCCAATCAATTGATATCTCAAAAATAGAGCATAAAGTGGGTCTCCTAGATAAAGCACTATCTACCACATTTTTTTTCCTTTTACATACTCAATATCAAAGTCATAAGCTTGCATTTTTCTTACCCACTTATGTTGATGTTCAATTAGGTCCTTTTGCTCAAGGAAGTATTTCAAGATGTTATGAATGATTCTTACTACAAACTTTCCTCCAACAAGTTACTATCTAAACTTAACCAAGGCATGCATGATTGCGAGATCTCCTTATCATAGGTGGAATAGTGCCTCTCTGCATCTCTAAATTTAGGGCTTTCAAAAGATATAGGGTGCTTATTTTGCATAAGAACAGCTCCAATGCCCTCTCTTGATGCATCACATTTTAAAACAAAGGGTCGATAAAAATTGTGAAGCGCTAATACTAGAAAGTTCCCATCACCTTCTTAAGTTTGTCGAATGTGTGTTGAGTTGTATCCGTCCAAGAGAATGATCCCTTCTTGGTCAAATTTGTCAAGGGTGTGTTGTGAGTTGCAAAAACCCCTTAACAAACCTCCTATAGTAGTTGCATAGCTCAAGGAATCCTCTCAAATGTGTCAATGTCTGTGATGGTGGCCAATTAAGGATGGCTTGAATTTTCTCCTGAAGCACTAGTTATAGGTCTCGAGTATAGAACTTATGTCATTTCAAACTCACACTTAGAGGCTTTAGAAAACAATGATTGCACTTCCATAATGCCCAATACCTCATCAATATATGTCAGAGGTGATCCTCACATGTCTTGTTGCAAAACAAGATATCATCGAAGAAGACAAGTACACATTTCCGCAATTTCTTGTTAAACACATGGTTCATACAAGGCTGAAATGTAGTTGGTGCACTGGTCAATCCAAAAGGCATGACCAGGAACTTGTAATGTCCATAATGACATCTAAAAGCTATCTTATGTATATCCTCCTCCCTAACTCTGATTTGATGGTATCTCGACTAAAGATCAATCTTAGAAAAATAAACTACTCCATGAAACTCATCAATAAGCTCATTGATCTTGGGAATGAAATACCTGTTCTTAATTGTTATCTTATTAAGTGCATTGTAACCTATGCACATTTTCATGGTCCTATCCTTCTTCTTGACTAGCACTATAGCAGAAGCAACAGGACTAGCACAAGGCCTAATGAGCCCCATATCCAACAACTCTTTGATGACCTTCTCGATTTCCTCCTTATGCCTTTTTGGATGATGGTAGGGAGTGATGATCACGGGCTTGGCTTCCTCCTCTAGTTCACTAACATGCTCAAAACCCCTCTCTAGTGGCCTACCTAGAGGAATGTCACTGAATACCACACTATGCTTGTCCAACAAGGATTGAATATCCACATGATATGCCCTCTTTCCATTTGAAGTATCCTTTGTGGAAATAAAACATTAGGCAGACCAAGCTACATCACCATTCTAAAAAATACTCTCCATTCTCTTCACTATAATGATCTTGAGAGCTCCATTAGACATCCCACGAAAAAAAACTTTCTTTTTGTCATCCTTAAACTCCAACTCCATAGTCTTGAAGTTCAATGAATACTTTCCCAACAAATGCAACCACTGAACTTCCAATTATTTTTCCCCAATACCTACCAAATAAAAATCATTAGTCACTATATAATTGCCTAACACATTGCTCAACTGGGGTACTCTCTTGGTACAAGTCATTGTGAATCAATCCACAACCATCACATTGAACCTCCAAAGTCCTCTACTTTTAAACCTCTCTTTTCCACCAAGGCCTCATCGATGAAGTTGTGGGTTGCCCCACTATTTATCAACACTATCACAAGCTAGCCTTCCAATACTCCTCTCACCCTGAATGAATTATATCGAGGTGTACCATAAAATGTAGCTATAGTACCTCCCTTAGCTCCTCCTACAAAGTGCACCTCTGGCTCAATTCAATCTTTCTTTGATTCACTTTGTTCACTATCAGAACTACTTTTTGTCTTCTTTTCTTTGTTCTCAAAAACAATCTCAATATAGTGTACCTTGCCTTTCCCTAGGCATCTATGACCAAGTTCGCAGGGTTCCTTCCAAGAGAAAAAAAAACTTCTTTCTTCGTAGCTCATTTTTAGCCTTCTTTGACATGCTGGATTTCTTTGGCCACTCCCTTTGCAAGGGCTTCTTATCTTTTGTGGAAGGAAATTTCTTAGGTTGAATTTTACCCTTCGATGCAAAAAACTCCATGTTCCTTGCCCTCTTAAAAGCATCTTGTAATGTGGAAAGATCAAAGGCTTTCATCCGGCCACATAATGGTTTTGACTTTTGATAATCCATGAATGAAAAGAACTATCAATCTCCTCTTAGATACATCCGACAGCATCACAACAATCCTCTAAAAATCTGAAATATAAGCATCAATTGTACCATACTGCTTCAACTAAGCTAACTGCCAAATATGCAACTTTGGGTCTTTCTTGTCAAATATGTCTGAGTCTCTAACTAAACTCAACATAGGATTAATTAGGTTATGTCCTATGTTCCACCAAGTTTCCGGTATGGGGGGACAGTGGAACGCGTTTCGGGGACAACATTTTTTTAGGGGATTTTTAGGGATGGAGGGATGACTATATATATATATGGAAATTTTAGATATTCATATGAGTAATGATAATCATAACAATGAACATTGATAAAGTTGCAAATGTAATCACAAATCATATTGACATATGTATTATAGAGTCAAACAAATTAAAGCTACAGCTACTTAATTGCTTCCATGGACCATAATTCATGTCAAACAGTCAATGTGCATCTGATATAAAATTTTAAAAATAAAATTCCCAAAGGCTACAAGTTTGCACTACAATGTCAAAATGACAAAGTCACAAATGTCCAAAACATAGTAATAGAGAGTATGATGGTTGCCTCTACTCGACATCTGCCAACATTGCATCAAAATCAAACCTAGAGTCTGAGTCATTGCCACTATGAGTATGAGAGGCTGGCTCATCTAATGGAACTCCAACCAATCCCTCCTGTGTCTCCTTCTCATCAATTTGTGCAGCGTCCTCTAGATCAACATCCCACCGTTACGTTGGAGTGTGTCGATAATCAGGGAGTCTAATGATTTTGGAGTCACAAAACACTATGCATAGCCACTAATTTCTCTACATGTCTAGAGGTCATCCTATTCCTCTTGATAGAGTGAATAAATTTATATGTTGACCAATTCCTTTCTACAGCAAAGGAACTAGCAACCTGTGAAAGGAGACAAAAACTAAATTAGTAATTTACTAATAAGGACATTCAATTATGATTATATAAATGTTCAACACTAATCAAATTAATAAATTATGTTAATGTATTACCTATGAAAGGAGGCGAATAGCAAACATCCTTAATTGTGGTGCATCCTTCCCATGCCACGACCACCATCCAATAGGATCCCTTTGAGCTAGTGTAGTTCTATCTACCTTGGCCTCTGGATTGCCAAATGTTGGACCACGAAGATTATAAAAGTCAGTCCATTGTGTACGAAGTAGACTTGTCTCCTCAACTGAATACATTTTTGCAAGGGCCCTCATAAACCCATCTTTCACCTCATCTTCATCACAAGGAGGCATCCTACCAACCCTTGGTGCATACCATTTGGGATTAAGAGCAAAGGGTGCCATATGTAGTGGGGTGTTCATAGTGTTCCACCGCCGCATCACAATGGGCTTAATTTCTTGCTTATATAATCCCGAATTAGGATCCGTATCAGAAATTGCTTTCTTCATTCTTCCAAGCATGGAGACAAATGTTCCATAAATCTCTCCAAGACTTGGAGAGTCTGTATCACGATATCTTATGACATCTACAACTAGTGAGATGATGGAGCAAATATATTTGCAAACAAAAAATTTAAAAAAGACAAGTTAAAACTTAGAAAATCAAAAAATATTAATAATAAAATCATAATTAATTTTTTTTTTATAAAATCAGCAATCAATAACAAATTAACAAATTTTTTTATGACTAACCACTTAGCGGAAGCAACTGCAGCCTATCATGGGTTGAAACTTGCACGATCAAAAGGATTTAATAAAGTTTGGCTTGAGGGTGATTCCCTCAATATCATTAATTATCTTAAAAAGTTGTCATATCCTTCGTGGACGGTGGAGGCGCTTATTAATGATGCCATCAATATTGTGGAGTCCTTTGATGAATTCCTTATCTCTCATGTTTATAGAGAAGGCAATAGGTTGGCTGATTTCTTCGCCAATTATGGGGTGAATGATGCTAAGGTGTGGGGTGAACATGATCTCCTACCCCTAGAAGCTCGCTTGATTATTCAGCATGATGCTCAAAGGTGTTGAGGAGTATGCTCTTTTTATGATGTTATGTTGTCACATGTTCCTTACGTGGCAGCCTGTTTTGAGGTGTATTTTGATGAGAGGAAAGGTCGGGCGGTATGGTGTGTTGGCTTGAATGACTAGGCCCTCCTTTCTCATGATTTCCCTCTGCCACATTAGCAAATCCACACAGATTATGGGTAGCCGAGAAGCCTTTGTGTTCTCGAGGTTTCTTATTTTCTATTGCAAGCTTTCTAAGTTCATCCGGCTTGTCTGCAAGTTTTTCCTGTTGCTGGGGTTTTCGCATTTTGCTACCATGGGAGGGAGCCGAAACAGAATGGAGCCTAAATCTTGTGGTTTTGTCAAAGCGAACAAGAGGTTATGGGAGATTTTGGAAGTGAGTGGTGTTGCCCCGTATATGGAGAGGCTGCATGGGTATGATAAGAAGAAATCCCAAGACTTTTTGGAGGGTTGGCATAATAGGGTGTTGGAATTTGGGGGCAAGGAAGTTACTATCACCGAGGAATTAATTGCTGAAATTACCGGAATGCCGATGGATGGGATGAAGTTTTATAGAGACAAGAACGAGTTTGGTCCAGCTATGGATGTCTTCTTCAAACATAATGAGCGGAGGAAGTTGGAACCGGCGAAATGTGGAGGTTATCTGCGCTCTTCTCTTAAGGAAATTTGGAGAGATGTCGCGGAGGAGATTATGAGGTACTTCACTTTGGATGGTCGCTTTTTTGTTATCTCTGGGCACCATTTTGTTTTATTGAACCATTTTAGGCATAAAAAGAGAGTGTCATTTCCATATTACCTCTTGGTTTCATTGGAAATTGGTATTAGGGATCACAAATGTAATCCTAAGAACCCTATTCTCCATGGTCTTATTGTGTTGATAGTTGACTATGTTAAGGCATTTATCCTCCCAGTTCAACCCTTCACTGGTAGAAAAAAGAAAAATCTTGAGTATGTTACAGGTTCTGAGGAGAATTCTGAGGATGAGGACTACTCCCCTGGTTTAGAGGCTTCATCGGAAGGTGATTCAAAGACTCTTGCTGGTTTTGAGGGTAAGAAGAAGAAAAGGCCCCATTCTAATGCTCCCTCCAGAGATGTGGAGTCTATTTCTGGTGATGAGGTTGAGATTGTGAAGCCCTCCCAAAAATCAAAAGCTTTGAAGGGAGCAAGAGGCAATAAGAGAAAGGTTGTTGGAAATAAAAGAAAGAAGGCTCAATCCCCGATTTCAATGGTTGATGGGTATGATACGGGTGTTGAGGGAGAGGTTGAGCAGCCTAGTTCTAATCTTGGAAAAGGATCCAGTGGTAAGAAGATGAAGGGGCTGGCGAAGGAGAACTTGACCAAGGAGGTTACGACCATGAAAGGCCAGCTGGGGGTCTCCCCTATTCTTAATGTGTAGAACAATAAGGTGCAACAGAGGATTAGCTCTGCAGGGAATTTAGAGAGGGATGAGCAGCAGGGGCTTCTTGGTAGCGTGCATGGTATGGAGAACCAGATGCTGGATCAGAATGTGGATAAAGGGGTGGAGATTTATGCTCAGAAAGGGAAGGATACTTTGAAGAATGCATCTTCCAGCGAGGACTCTGAGGCGGATTATGCTATTGACAAAGATGGTTTTAATTTTAGGAGGGAAATCATGCTAGATTATCTTGGCCTAGTTAAGAATCACTCTCTCTCTCTCTGTTTAATCTCTTTAAGTAGGTTTTTCATGAGATGAATTCTACTAATGTTCGTGTTAGAGCGGCTTGCACTAATACTGATGAGGCCTCCTCTTCTAAGGGACCAATTATGCAAGCTCAGATTGATAAGGTTTAGGCTGAAGTCAAATAGCTCTTTGATACTCTCAAGATGATTGTTGATGAAATGCTCAAAATGAAGAATTCTTATGAGCAAAAGTTTGCTATTTTGGAGGGTAAGTTAGAGAAGGTTGTGGAGGTTAGCAAACATGCCATGTGCAATGAGGCGACAGGTTTGTGTCTTCTAAATAAAAAGGCAAGGAAGTGGCTAGGGGATAGCTCTGGATCTAAAGACTTGGTGGTTGAAGGTGATGTGCAACACAAAACCACTAAAGAAACTGGTCCTTCTACTCGTACTCGCAACAAGACTAAGCTTAATGCTAAGACGGGTGTTCCTGCTGATGAAGTGGTGGAAGTTATGAATGCCAACTAGATAATTATTGACAATGATCTTGAAGCTGCGTGTTGTACCCCAAAATTAAAATTTTTGTTACACTTAGATATTTTGAAGAGAAGTAAAAGTCTTGTTAAATCAGTCAAAAAAGTTAGAATTTGGGTGTGCATGTCTTGCATGAGGGGTTAAAACGCAAAATTTTCAATTTCTGACGATCTGGGTCTGCTAAGAGCATCTTAATCTACAAAACCCAGATCTCAGTTTTTCATCCCTTAATTTTAGGAAAACTGCTATTTTTAGAAATTTTCTAAAATTAGTAACGTTTTCTGGGTTTTTCTGGGTTTTCTCGAAAATGGATACTGGCAAAATTTTCTAAAAATAGAAAGTTGGTCCGACAAGGTCCAAACTGATTTTGATTGGCTCAAAATGCGTCCGTATCAAGCTGGTGCAGTCAGAATCTAAAAATAATCAGTTTTTCCCTAGTGGGTCTGTTTTGCTTTTTTAGAAGCATATCTAGAGCTTCGAGGTCACCAATGGAGGTCATTCGGCTGCCAGGCATTAGTTTCAGCACTTAAACATTCGACAGAAGATGAAATGATGAACATGCATGAAGAACGAGAAAGAAAATTGAAAATTCATGAAAATTTTCTAACACTGGAAGAAGTGGGCGCCCCTGTTGAAGAAAGGTGCCCATCTTTTTAGGGCATCAAATTTCAGAATTAGGGTTTTCACCTCCAGTCAAACTTGTTCAATTCTCTGCTAGCTTCGTGATGGATTCAGCAGTGCAGTTATCAAATTACTCAGTCATCCGAAATTCAATGCCGAACGAGAGGTTTCAAACTGAAGTCAACGTGAAGAATTTGGAAAAGATCACAAAATTGACTAAGTGTTAAGATTTTGGGCGCCCCTGGTGAAGAAAGGCGCCCAACTTTTTGGAGGGGTAAATTCAGCAGTTATAACCCAGAAGTATGCTCAATCTTTTCAGATTCCGCCCAACTTCGCGATGCTTGTCTTCGTCAGCATATTCAACTGGTCGTCTTTCGGCGAATTCAGATCAAAGACAAAGGTTCAGAGTGAAGATTTTAAACTTGAAGTTGAAAATTATGAAAAATGGTTAAGTCTGGGAAGAATGGGCGCCCCCAGTCAAGAAGGGCGCCCAAGTTTTCAAGAGCCCAAATGAATGAATTCGCAGACGAGGCTCTAACGTAATCTCTTCGCAATTGATCCAGCTTTCCAGCGAGATATCCAGCACGTCAATCGGAGTTCGCAGTCACCAGATACAAGGAGCTGAAAGTAGGGTCCGATGAAGGCTGAGAACCAAAATTTAGAAGCAAACACAGAAAATCAAAAAATAAAACTAACTCTGGTGAAAGTGGGTGCCCCCAGTCAAGAAGGGCGCCCAAACTTTTGAGGGCCTTAAAATCATTATTTGATTAAGTTCATCCCAGAAGACCCCTCTTCATTCTTCGTCAGCTTCGCGATGAGTATAACATTCAGTCAATCTGACGTCCGGAGCTCCAAATTCGACGAGATCGTTTGTAGAAGGGATTTAATGAAGAAATTTGAAGATCATGAAAATGGCTCTCTGGAAGAAATGGGCGCCCCTGGGAGGAAAAGGCACCCATGAATTCGGAGGTCGAGATGAAGTCTTTCGCCAGAGATGCCTCCAAAACTTCTTTCTTAGAACCAGTCAGGCTCCGCCGTGGAATCTTCAGCTCGCCTGTCGGATCATTCTGCAAACGGGAAATCAGAGGCGAAGTAGCATGTCAAAATGAAGGAAAGTTGAAAATATCAAAATTTTGGCTAACACTGAAGGAAGTGGGTGCCCCAGGTGAAGAAGGGCACCTAAATGTTCATGCCTTAGAATATTTTTCAAAGTTTTCAAAGGGTTTCAAAATTGCAAGAGGAGAATGGCGTCCAAGTTCAAGGAGACTGAGTTTTAGGGTTTTGGAAATAAAAGCAAAGAAAGCAAAACCTAATCCAAAGCCCTAAAGTCTATTTAACATCATTCTTTCATGTATTTTTCATTATTTTTGCAGGTAGCATCCAGAGGAGAAAGTTGGAGCAGCAAGTTTGAAGAATTTTTGTGATTCAAAAATCCATCCTTGCTGGTTTTACATCAGATTTTTCAGATCAGCAAGCATAAACCCTTGCTTTTTCAAGCTTTTTGTTCCAGAAGATTGAATTTTTCAAGCAGAAGGCCAAGGCTTTCCATTTTTCTGTCATCTGGGTCTTTTTGCCTCAATCTTTTGAAGAATTTTTCAAGAACTTCATCAAGTTGCAGCAAGTGCTTTTATTTTGCATGTCAGTGAAAACCTCAGTGCATTCAAATTTCAACCATCTGGGTCCTTTCCAATCAGTCTTCTGAAGAAAACCCATATCACAGTTTTTTTTTTTTTAAACCTAGGGTTGGCTGCTTTTTTGATCAAACGTCAGGGTTTTGCAAATCTAATCAATTGGATCCATATCTAATCACATTCTAAACAAAACCCAGATGCCAGCTTTTTTTGGGAAAATTTGAAGAAATTAGGGTTTGCTGCTTTTTCAGGCAAAATTCAAAATTTTCAAAAACGGACGATCCAAGTTGTCTTGCATCGATATTTTGAACAAAACCCATATCTCAGAAAAATTTCTCAAAAATTTGTCCGTTGGAGCACAAAAATCAGCATTCTAAAAATAGAAGTTGCTAAAGACTTGTCTGAACCAAGGCGAGTTTACAGTCATTCTTCAAGTTTTCTGAAATGGAGTACACTCCTAATGTTTTCAAGTCCGAATCAACTCTCTTTCACAATTATATCAAAATAGCTGAGACAGACTTGCATCATGTCAAGCCGGTGTTCGATCTACATGCCTTGGAGAGAGCAGGCAACACTTCAATCAAGAACCTGGGACATTCTGGACTCCTCGCAGCAGCGTCAATTCCTATATCAGTTCAGAGCCTTGAGTTCGTAATCGCTTGCATTAAGCATTACAACCCGACTAGGAGATGCAGAATATATTGAAGATATGAAGGATAAAGCAAAGATAAATATGCAAGATTAGATGGATGAAAGAAAAACATAAAACATTGCCCAAGAATGTCGGGCTAGGGGAGTTCAAGGACGAGGTTGCCATCATCATCACTTTGCTCAACAGGGTCACTGGCTCAGAAGATGCCACCAAGTTCCAACCTTGGATGTTTTATGCCATACCTCACATCATGAAGAAAACCGAATTCTATGATTGGCCTACTTTGATTAGTGACTGCCTACATCAGCAAATAACAGAATACTTCCAGTTTCATGTATTCCACATGTTGTCGTACCTAGTCTACCTGGTGGCCTATCAAGGTCAATTCAGAAGGTTAAACACCGAGGGATCGTTGAGCATACAACACATATATAACTACTATCCCAGTTGGAGTTCACAAAGTCGTTGCACCACTACAAAAGGGTGAACGAGGCCTTCTTGATGTACACAGTGCGGGACTTAGACAACGAATTGCACGTCCGCATCTCTTCAGTTGCCAGGGCAGCAATGGTGGAATGGGCGGATTGGTTTATACAGTTTCCTACCTTTACCTATCTCAGGGTCTATGGTTATTCAGGTGCCCCGCTCATGTTGCCAAGGTATCCGTCAGATGAGGTCATCTTCATGGAGTTCTTGAGGCAAGCTCACGGTGTCCACACAGTCTTGAGGAATAGAAGGAAACCCTCTCTTCACTTTGCATTAGGGTTGGGTATTTATACATGCAGGACTGCTGCAGATGCCAAGACAATAGGAGAAGAGTTAGATAAATTCGGCCTCAAGTCCTACAGCGAGAGGCGATCTTTTGATCCTCATGGTGTCTACGCTGGCCGATTGGAAAAGAACTATGATCACATAGCCGCACTTGAAGATTTTTGGGCTAACTGTGCAGATGAGTTTGAAGTGCGGAGGCATAGTTACAGCAGGCTCACTCTCCATCAGATGAAAGACTGCTTAAATGAAGATATAGAAGGGCTATCAGATGATGATGAAGATGTGCTTCTCCCGATGTACACTCAGAAATGAATTGAAGATCAGCCCTTACCACAAGTTAACTGGGCAAACAAGGAATCTCTTTCAATTGAAGACAGAACAAGACAAGTCCTTGAGCATTGTAATGTTTTCTTAGTGCTTAAAAGGAAGAACTCCATTCCAATAGTAGAGCCGCCAAGGACAATTCCCTCTTCTTCCAGAGTACAGTCGACGGGAAAGGGAAAAAGTCAGTCTCAAGATGGCGTCAAAGGCAGTAGATCAAATAAAAATGTAAAAAGAAGGTTGGATTTCTCAGGCATAGTCATACAGGAGCAGCCTACAGTTGATTCAGAAGTTCCTCCTGACGAGCCTGTACCTCAGAATGAAGCAGAGGAGCCACCTTCAACACATATTTCTGTACGTTTGACAGGTTCTACACCGATTCACATTGATCTTGATATCGAAGATGATGAAGAGATTTTAGCAGCACCTCCTGAGGAAGTTAGTAAAGATACTGCTGTTTCTTGGCTTGAGAACTCCTTAGGAAGGGTTAGGAGAAGGCCTTCATATCAAGTGAGTGTTGATGATCTCGATAACATTTATCAGGAACCTCCTAAGAAGAAGGCAAAGAAGCAAGTTCACTTTGATAGGAATCCTGATAACGAGATAGTCATGGAGATTGCAGTGCCCCCAGAAGACAAGAACAGGGATGAGGTGAATATGGATGATTTCGTCATGGTCAAGGCTAATCTCGGTAGAAATACCAGACATGCAGTTTTGAGTCTCTTCAAAGTCGTATCCGAAAACCTTCAAGAAAGAGTGCTTAAAGATGGAGAAGACAAGGCAGCCCTCAAGGCTGAAAATCAGCAGCTCAGGCTTTTCATTTCTAACCTTGTCCATGGTTCTTCACAAGCAACCCGCTTAAGCTGCCCTGTGTCTTGAGATACACTACCGACATCACCATCGCTTAAGATACTGGTCATTTGTGGGAGTGGTATTCCGGAGTGGATCGAGAGCCTACTGTCGTGAGAAAGGAGATCTTGGCACGCGGTTATCACGGAATTAGCAAATTGCTCCACTCTGATAACCCCTACTAAACTTGTCCGCTTTCTAGGATTCAGACTAAGCATGCATAACGGCATGGATTTCTGCCACCTCGGTCAGCGCTCCTAAGTCTCGAATAGTCAATTCGAGCATTCCCCCATGTTCGCCTCGCGAAGACCTTCGAAACGAGCTCCTTCGCGAAGTCTCACTGTTGGTACTTAGCAAATTGTGAAAAATGCAATGGCACTGAAAAAGTGCGCCTCTACCTAAAAAGTCAAAATTGGTTGTTCGAAAATGCAAGGGCTTTAAAAATTTTGTACTCTTGCATGAAGTGATTTTTCCAAAAATGTAATAGCTCTAAATTTAGCACCATTACACTTTTTCCTGACACTTAAACTTTTTCTGGCCCTGGCACGTTTCTTCATCTTTTTTCGCATTTTTCGTCAATCGTGCCACTTTTGTGCCTAAATTTATTGCTCGACTTGAGTTAGGTTTTCAATTTCTCTTCTCACTTAAAGGTGTTTTAATTCACCATTTTCATTGTTTATGATTTTAGTTCTTCCTCTCTTCATGCTGGGCGAGTTTTATTCAAACTGCAAATACGTTTTTTGAGTTTTTCGACATCCCTCTCCAGCGTTTTTCGTGTTTCATCTTTGTAAGTTGTTACCCTTGCTTTCTCTTTATTCTCCAATTTCAATGGCAACTCCATGCAGACAAACACTTTGCAAACCTCGAGCGCCGTTTTCATTCACCATTACATCCATTTTCCAAAATCATGTCTCAGATGCAGAAGCGCTAAAATTTAGCGCCCTGACATGTTGAACATGTCAAAATAATTCTAACTCTGAAAGTGCAGGGGTGCTAAAATTTAGCGCCCTTGCATCAAAAGTCAATTTTCCTGAGATGTAAGGGCGCTGAATTTTAGCGCCCTTACACTTTTCACAATCTTTTTCCAGACTTAGTCATTTTTTGTGCAATGGAGCTGAATTTTAGCACCTTTGCACTTTTCTTCTAGACTTAGTCATTTTTTGTGCAACGGAGCTGAATTTTAGCACCTTTGCGCTTTTCTTCCAGACTTAGTCATTTTTTGTGCAATGGTGCTGAATTTTAGCACCTTTACATTTTTGGCAATTTTTAACCTAGTTTCTTCAAAATTGCTCTGTTTCCATTCCGAACCCCATTTCTTCGCTCCCGCATCGTTTTGCGTGCCTTGTCATCCGCTCCACACTTCCCAATGCTACTTTTTCTACTAACGCCTGTTGATTCACCATCCTGCGCCTCCAGATCTCCTGCCAAGGATCCCGGTGATCCTTTGATCTTGGTCCAGCAAGTGAGACCAGAAGAAGTATGAAGACTGCCCACAAAGAAACATGAAGAAGCTTCCTACTTCAAAGGTTAGACATTGCCGGTGCATCCCATTATGCATCTTGTAAATATTTCTCGACATTTTCGAATGTCATTTTGTAAATTGTAAATACACCAAGTCCAAAGATGTAATATTTTCAAAACAAATTACACTTTGACTTTGGTCAAAGTTAGGTGAGATTTCCTAAAATCGCTCACCTAACTCTCCCTGATTTTCTCAATCTCTTTCCTTATTTTGCTCATCCCTCTTTCTATATAATGTGAGGGATTTTCATTGTAAATGATCTTTTAGCCTTTTGCAACGAAGTGCTGCCCTTTTGTAAGCAAATTTGTGAAACTTTGCGTTCATGCTTTGTGAATGAGATTCGATCAATAAAGAAAAGGATTGCAAGCCAAACTTTGCGTTGGATTCGATACTTTTGTGAGTTGATCTGATTTGGTAGTGATTAGTTCAAGGAATCTGAAAGATTCTAAGTAGTTGATGTAAACTTTGTGTTACATTGGTTATTTAGATTGCATTGTATTTCTTTTATCATTGGTTGAATGATCTATAAGACTTTGTGCTTATAATCATTCATGCTCTTGCATGTTCTTGTTGAATAATCTACAAGACTTTGTGCTTGTAATTATTCATACTCTTGGATACTTTGTCGAAGGATCTACAAGACTTTGTGCTTGTAATCGTTCGTGCTCATTGACACTCTTGTTGGATGATCTACAAGACTTTGTGCTTGTAATCGTTCATGCTGTTCGAAGAATTGTTGCGTCTAAGAAGACTTTGTGCTTCTAACGTAGCAAACGGTATGTTTACGCAGATCCAACATTGATAAAGCCACGAACTAATTTTGTGCCTTCGAGCTTCCTTTTAATTTATTTTGTTTGTTGTTAATTACTCGTATCTCTCACGCCGCTTTGACGATAGAGATATTGCAATACCGGCTGTTCGCTTCTGGGTTATCAAGAATTCGAACTTCCAACACTGAAGCATTGTAAACATCTTCTCCTAAAAGAGAGAAGGATGAATGTAACACACCCCCCAATTCGCGGAATTTCGCGGTACATCGGTAATTACTTGTGTGATTTTCTATTGTTTCTCTTAGCAGTAAGAAGGGCGCCTCCCCTTTCCGAGAGGAGAGATTCACATCTCACATAGCTGTGGCTGAAGTCCAAGTTGTGTAATCTATCGAAAGCTGATTACATAATTTTCACCCAACAGCACGGATGTTCCAGTTAAGAGAAAACGCTCATGAGCTACGTCAAGGCATCCAAGGGTTTGAACAAACACTGGCTGAAGTAAAATCGAGACATGAGATTATCATTGCTGATTTAGACACGGCCTACGGTTCAGCAGTTTCAAAGGAGCACAAAAGACAAATCCTTGCTTGGAGAGAGCATCATGTTTTCAAAGTTAAAACCTATGAGCGGATATCTGAAGAATTTATCACCTACAGACAAAGGGTGGTTGAAGCTCTTCTTTTCATCAGCGAATTCGTCATAGAGATCCCTTCTTAGTACAGTCTTGAAGATGGTTCCTACGTCGGGCTTGAGGAAGTGCAAAATCAGTTCCAGAATATTGTTCACAGTTGCAGTCCAGTTGGCGGAAGGATCGGTCATATTTCGGTGATGTCAGCAAAGTTCGAGAAAGCGGCCAATGAGGTCGAAGATTTCCTGAGATCTATTGCAGATGCTGAAGATATCCTAGAAAAGTGGTGCTTTGCTGTTGATGGCATAGATGCGCCGAACCGGGACACAATCTCTAACTTCCTAGCGGATGTGATCGAGCTTTAAAGCAGCTTTCTTCTAGAAGCTTTCTTTCCCGCTTTCTTTCTATTCTTGGAATAACTTTATCCATTCTTTTGAGGATAGAAAGAAGATAAGATGTAATAGTTGAAGCCCGCTTTTTCTCGCTTCTTAGGTTTTAGTTGTTATCTTCTTTCTAGACTTAGTAATGTGCTTGCTTACGAAAGCAAGCCCTAGATTGTAAAAAGCAAGGATTTTTAGGTTCCTACCGCTTCTTATAAATAAGAGCCTTTACCATTTAGTTTCTTTTAACCGGGTATAGTGAGAGAAACAAAAACTTGTGCCTATTGTGCCTTCATTTGTTGCTCAAGTATTGTTCAATTGTGTTGTGATAAGCAAAATTGTTGAGCCTCTTTTAGCCAACAAGGAGTTATTAGTGTGATTGTTGTTTTCTATTGTGTTAAGAATAAGTTTGCAAAGCCTCTTTAGCTGCAATTTCTTGTTCAAGGCATGTTAGAAGTGAGCTTTGTTTCAGAGATTTGAGTAATAAAATCATGAGCCTCTTTTGCCTTGGTCCAAAATCTCAGATTTCCGTTATCTATGTTCTACTTTTATGATCTTTATTTCAGCTTGCAGTGAAGTGTGTAGGTGTTCGTTGAAAGAGAGATTATTGAAGTATTTTTGTCAGAAAATCTACCTTGTTAATTTCTAACTTCTCTTGCTCTGCTATTACTTGAGAGGTTAGGAATGTCTTTAGTTTAAGTTAGTCATAGTTGAACTTCTTATATCAGAAAATCTCAGCTGTGGCATTTGTGTTTAAAAAACCTTGTGCTCTAAGCTGATCAAAAAGATAGGCAACTTAGTTTTAGTTTACTTTCTTTCAAACACCATCAGCAATAGGGAGCTTCCCCTCCTAATTTGAAGAGCAGTTTATCTGTGCATAGCTGTCCGCTTTCAAATCTGCATTCCAGAGGTGCGAATTTAAACGCCAACACTGCGAACATTCCAAAAAATCTTTAGTTTGCTTCTGTTTTTTGTTCCTTTTTCTGGCTGTCTGTGTGTCGTTTTTTGGTTGCTTTTCCTATTTTTGATTATATGATGAAGCAACGGCTTATCTTGTAAAGGGTTTCAAGGCCCCTTAAAAACCTGTTTTTCCTATAATCAAAAACATTTTTTTTTACCTCACATTGGACACCAAGTATCATAAAAAAAAAATAGTTTGATGCTTCTCCCTTCTATAGTGCTTGCCATAGACCATCTATTCCACTCTGAATTAACCATCATCAACTGTAGAGCCTCTTGCACCTCAAGCATCCTTTCTAACAAAATAAAGTAGCTGGCATACCTTGTCTCTATAGGCTTGAGAAATTCCTTCTTCAAAAATGTTCTAAAGAGAGCAAGTGAGGTGTGATGGTTGCAAATAAACATCTGAATGTCTTGAGCCTCTACAACCACCTGGTGCACCCAATCTATCTTCCCTATGTCTTTCAATGCGTTGTTCAACACATGAACACAAGGGGTCCAAAAGATGTGCTTGTAAGCACTCTCAACCATCAAACCTGTTAATTTGCACACATGTGTTGAATCAGTGACCACCTGCACAAAATTGGCTGCCCCAACCTCCTCTATAGCATCTCTCAAAATATAAAATTGGAATTTTACATCCTTGCGCTTCCCAGAACAATCAATGGCTCTAAGGAAATATGAACCAGCTGTAAATGTGACTATGATGTTGATAAGTGTTTGATGTCTAATATCGGTCCACCCATCCATGATAATAGAGCAACCCGTCCTAATCCAACACTGTCTCGTGTCCTCCATCACCACACTCACCTTAGAATATTCTTTGTCAAGGAGTGTAGTGCGTAGTTTATTTTCTCTAGGGGGTGAATGAGGTACCAATAGCTGCCACATCTTTAAACATTTGTTTGAATTAGACAAAACGTGCTACATGGAATGGGATGGCATGGGCATAGAAAAATTTGGCAATGAAGGACTCTGCCACATCTTGTGCTTGCACATTGTACATACTTGCAACTGTATTTTGCTGCTCACTAGAAGTACTAGCCTTCCTCTTCCCTCTTGTGGAAACATGAACACCACCTGCACCACTACTACCACCACCAACACTAGGACTACCAAACATAGAGAGCATAGGTGAAGCTGAATGTGCGGATTGAGTTTGCATTGGCTGCCCCATAGGCTGTCCTTCGGCCTCCATGTGCAATCTATAATACTCTACCTTCTCAAAATCTTTTATGTCTAGACAAACCTTGACCCCATGGCCTGTATAACCCAATAGATGAGAATAGACTCTTGTGTAGCTCCCATAAAATTTATCTTTACAAATGTGACATTGCCACAATCTACTACCCCTCGTGTTTTTCCCTTTGTCTTGGTCTATACGTGTTGCTAATTGAAGATGTTTTTTAGGATTAAAAGGGACTTTTGCATATTTTTTCAAATCTTCAAAAGGGATTTCATACGGGTTTGTTTGAGGCTGCTCCCTTTCAATTGATTGGGTTTCTTCTCCCCTCTCAACATGCCCACTACCTTGCTACTGCTGCTCATTTTCTTTTGTTTTGGTTTTTGCAAACTGAAAATAAAATTAAAAAATACAAAAAATCATACATTTCATCATTTAAATTTAGAAAAAATTGGAAAAAAAAAGAAAAAAAATGGAAGAATAACTTACCTCTTTCACTTGCCGGTATTGGCATGGTGTGATGGTT
>VDFB02347287.1:0-49581 GCA_007258455.2 Sequoia sempervirens
CAATATATGCACCACAAATAATATAACTACATTTCCTATATATTTTCATGTATTTTCTCCCTTCAATTTTTGTAGCATTTGTATTGTATCTTGGATTTGTCTTCCATGACAACCAAGAGTGCAATGAAGGATGTATTTCTTGGATCTTTGTTTATGCAGTTATATGTTATTTGTAATTCCTTTGGTTATGCAATTGTTTGTTGTTTGTATATTCTTTTTTTCTCATGCAATACAAAAAAAAACATTTGAATATCTATGATAGTTGAGCTTTATATGCATAAAGTTGGTTGTTGATTGTATTTTTTTTTCATGTTAATCCAATACAATTTTTTTTTTTGAATATCTATGATATTTGAAGTTTATATGCATAAATTTTTGATAATTAATTAAAGTTATATTTGATTTATAATTTGAATCATTGACTCACTCAAATAAATGACTAAACCATGACTAAATAAATGACTACTATGACTAAAATAAATGAATACAATGATCAAATATATGACTACAATGACTAAATATATGACTACAATGGTTAAATATATGATTTCCATGATTAAAATAATAATTAAATATATGACTAAAGTAATGACTAAATTAATGATTAAATATGTGACTAAATTAATGACTAAATATATGACTAAATAAATGACCAGTTAACAACAATCAATGACTAGATTAATGACTAAATATATGATTAAATTAATGACTAAATATATGACTAAATAAATCACTACCATGACTAAATAAATGACCAGTTAACGACAATAAATGACTAAATTAACGACTAAATCAATGACCAAATCAATGACCAAATTAATGACTAAATCAATGACTAGATAAATGACTAAAATAGTTTAGTCATAAATTTGGTCATGTTATAAATGACTGGCAATAAACTACTAATAGTCACATGACCAAAATTAGTCATTTATATGCAATTTTTAGTAGTTTATTTAGTCATATATTGTTGTTTTTGTACTAGTGCTGAGGTCGGTTGTTTCGATGGGAGGAGGTGGCAGTGAAAATTTTCTTTGATCAGGGCCTTTGAAACGCTTACATGATCTGGTCTCTCCTTGTTTGGCGCGGACAAAAACTTGCAATTAAAATGAATACACAGTCGCTAATTTAAAAAAATAAATACATCTAAGAAACGCATGTGTTCGTGGCTCACGTACCCGATGCAGAATGCATACACGTTTGGATTTAGGCTCGAGTACCCGATCCGTAACGCGTATGCATTTTTTGAAAACACATACACATTTCATGCGAAATTTTTTGTTTTGGCCGAAACTTCCTCTCTTCGTGTACTCAACTTCATGCTTTTACCCAAAAGAAGCATAAAATATAAAATAACACAACACAATTACCAAATCCTTTATGCCTCCATTGGTTCACCTCTATTACCCTTCTCCATTTTGTTGTTAAATGATTAATGCCCTTAGATTTGAGCATGCAAATATAGCCTATGTCGATGCTAGTAAAATATCAAAGCAGTTGTCTCTTAATCCTAAACTCTGGGTTTCTAAGATGACAAGGGTAGGTGCCTTTTATAGAAAAGACAAATTTGAAGAACAATCAAAATTAAATGATTTTAATTTCAATCAACGATTGAAATTAAATGAGACAAGATAGGATAAGAATAAGACTGAGAGAGGAACTAAAATAATTCTAAAAAGTCATTTAGTTCGAGAAGGAAAATGGAGAGTTAAATAATGGAAACATTATTTAAATCTTAGACGAAAAACACAAGTTATCTTTTTTATTAAATAACAATTTTAATTCAAAAAGTGGTAGAAAAGGTACAAGTCAAATTAATTAAATAACATTTAATTAATTTATGGCAAAAAAGCTAAAATGAATAATTAAATAATTGGCATAATTGTTTAATTATAGGAGAAGAGTGAAAAAGTTGACTTTTTAAAAAAATAATTAGAAACAATTATCTCATTAAAAAGCGAAGAAAAAAGACAAGTGAGGGAAAAGCTAACTTTTTAAATAATATAATTGGAAATAATTATCTCATTAAAAAGCAGAGGAAAAAGACAAGTGAGGGAAAAGCTGATTTTTTAAATAAATAATGATTTAATTCAAAAGTGGGGGAAAAAGACAAATTAGTAAGTCATTAAATACATATTTTATTTAATTTATGAAAGAAGAGGATAATGAATGATTAAATAATTAAATAAATGGAAATTACTAAGCCACTCGTAATGCCTTCGCCCATTTCTGCTCTTGTGTTTGTTGTTATTAAAAGGTGTGATCTTAAAGAGCCTAGTCGTAATTCCCGAAGTAAGGGTTTCAACATTGATGCTAGTGACGATGCGTGGGGAATTGGCTCTAGTTGCTCGTCAGATTCCTTTGCGGTTGCAGGGAATAGGGTTGGCAACCGCCCTAACAAAATTTTCCCTAATCATTCTAATGGTCCAAGTTTTCCGTCGCATGGTTTTGTTGGACAATTAAATTTTAAGGATGCCCTTCACAACGATGCTCATGGCCACACACTGACTGGGCGTCCTTTGTCATCTAGGGTGATATTTCCTTCAGGTCTCACAATGGAGCCTCTCAGAATCCTTCGTTCCTAGTTCACCATTCATCCTCTGCCCCCAAAAGTTTGCTTGGATGATACAGTGGGTGACAGAGAGGACTACAATCCTATGCTCTTATTTTCAAATTTTCAAAGGTATGGCCAAAGCTTTGTGATCTTCATTCTTGGATTTCTTTGAATTGGAAAGAATACCTAGAAGACGACATTAGCATTTATCCCTGTGCAAGGGGATTTTTTATCCTGGAATTCAAGTCTGAGGAGGATAAAGTAATGATACTCAAGACTAGGTCATCGTTCTTTCAAGGTGATTTCCTATGCACGAAGTAGTGGTTCCCTTCCTTCGATCCAAAAATTGAGACATTTTCATCTGCCTATCTGTGGATTCGTTTACCTTACCTTCCCCTACAGTTTTGGGAAATTAACTATCTGAAGGCAATTAGTAATGACTTGGGAAAATATCACAACATTTCAAAGGAAACAATCAATTATGATAATTCAACCTATGCTCGTCTGTGTGTTGAAATGGATGTTTCTAATGGTCTTCCTATAGAAATTTTCCTCAAAGTGGGTAATAGGCGATGGTGCCAACCACTAGATTATGAAAGAATCTCCTTCAGGTGTAGAAAATGTTTTTCTACAGATCATGTTACTACAAAGTGTTGAAGGAAACTTGAGAAGGTCAATGACGCCTCTGTCTGTAAGCCCTCTTGGTGGGATGAGGTCAAATCTAGCCACTATATCGTCTCTCCTTCTGTGCAAAAGGCTTCTGCCACTTCTCCACCACTTCAAAAAATTGATCCAATCTCGAGCTCCTTCTCCTCAGTTGATGAAAATGACCACCCCTAGGAGATCATGACTGATAAAGAGCCAAAATTCATTCCCATGGAGACCTCTCCTCCCCTTGGGGAATCCGCTTCCCAACACAAGAACAATGAGTTTTCATCCATCTCTTCAATTACTTCTAGAATCTACAATATGGATGAAACTTTGCATGGGGAAAATGACAATGATTCTCGTCATTCAGAAATAGAAAAAATTTGGACTGAGGTGAAAAGGAAGAAAATACCATCACCAAAACAAATGCATCTGATGGCCTTATGATCCTCTAAGAAAGTTATAAATCTATAGATTAATTGTTCTCTTTTTGGATAGCTCTGTGTTGTCTTTGTGTTGCACCCCTTGTGACAAGGGCATGCATTTAACAGTTTTTTTTGGTTCTTATATTATGGGAGTTGCCCCATGACAGTGCTTACCTAGAAGAAAAAAATAATTAAATAATTGAAATAATTATTTAATTATAGTAGAGAGTGACAACAATTAAATAAATAGAAATTTATTTAATAATTAAGAAGAAAATAAGTCATTAGTGACATAATTAAATAAATAAAATGTATTTAATTAATCAAAAGAGGAAATAGAAAGATAAAATGAATTAATTAAATAATTCAAATTATTGAATTAATGGAATACTTTATGACATTAGACAATAATTAAATAATTAAAATTATCAAGGATGAAAGGGGATTTAACAAAGTCACAGGCCTAGGCCAATTTTTAGTGTCTACACTTGTCAAACTTAGGAATGATGAAATTCATGGGAGAGGGGGGCATGTAAATGCTCCTATTGAAAGAGTAAGGACATAAGTCCTCCACCGAGTAGGTTTTCCTATTTCCAATTACATGCAGTTGAACATCTGTTGTTAAAGTGTTTGTAACTGTTGGGCTGTCAGATCCATAGGCGATGGTTCTGCTAGAACTGTGTTTGGTTGGATATATTGTGTGGAACCCTATGAAGGGTTCTCAAATGAATTGGTGTTATGCTACGGAGTGAAAGTGTATCCATGCATATTTTGACTTGGTGCACTGAAATGGTGTTATTGCATGGGTGGAATGTGTTGTTGAAATTGTGACATGTGCATTGGATTTGGAGTGAGTAATGGTGGTGGTTGATTAAAACCAGATGTGAATGATGAACCGGGATTGGTGGGTTGTTGTTGTGGGGGTTGATTAAACCCAGATGTAAATGATGAAGCATGATTGGTTAGTTGTTGTTGTGAGGATTGATTAAACCCAAATGTGAATGATAAATCAAGATTGGCTAGTTGATATTGTGGAGGTTGAGTGTTTTGACTTGCTCCGAAAAAGGATCTAGTCCTTGTTGGAGGTACATTTAGATTATGTTAAGTGGACGTTGTGCCCACTTGTGGCCCTAGAAACGAAGGGTTGGTCCTTCGTATTTTAGATGGTGTATTTGGATACGTGGAATTTGAGTTGTAGGTGTAGTTTAGGTACTTTGTATTATAGTTCTAGAAGTGGAAGAAAACATATTTGTTGTTGGTTGGTCGAATGTGGGTGTTGGTGGGATATTCATAGTTGATGCAAAACGTGATGTTTGAGTAAGTGGCAAGCTTTTATTCAACTTTTGTGATGGTGGTGATGTAGTAGGTGCTAATGGTGGTGGTCGATTAATGGTATCTACATGCATAAGTGTACTAAAGTAAATGGGTACCTTGTGAAGAAATCACAACAATAATTATAAACAAAAGTGCATGGACAAGATTACCACACAAATATAGTAGCATGAAAGGACTAGGATAAATTAATAAGTATCTCTCTAAGGAGGAGAAGAAGATATAAACAATACAATCCCCCTAAGTGTGGAAGAAATAAAAGTTTTCATAGATAAAAAATGATACATGCAAAATAAACAAGGAGATGATACACAACACATATGATGTAATTAAAAGGATAAAAATAAAATATGTAATATAGAAGGTGAAATGAGGACAAGTGCACAATTTGAGAAAGGAATAAGATAAAAGGAAAATGATAAAAGATGTACATATAGAAAATAAAATGAGGATAAAATCTCAATAAGAAATGTATAAATAAAAAGCCACAAAATGTCAAAATATAAAGAGAAAATGAGAAAAAGAGGAGGAAAACAAGTATGTTTCATCAAAAGGAAAAAAACATAAAACCAAAAGTAAAGGCAACTTATATTTTTGGTTAACATGATGATATTGTTCATGAAACACTCCATAACTTTGTATCATTGAAAACTCATACAATAAACAAAAGAGAAATACTTGATTCAAATAAAAAAAAAATAGAAGTTGTGTCAACACACACCACTACAGGTGTCTTAACATAATACACATTTTCCAACTAAGAACAAAAACAAAATAAAAGATGGAAGAAAGTAAAAAATGTATCAACCTATTAAATAAACAAGCATGGTGATGTGAAACATTTGAATTCCATAGAAGAAAATACAAAATTTTATTTAGATAAAAGTGTTGTTCTATTCCCAAATCTATATAAACTCTTTAATCTCCACAATCCCTAAAAGTCTCAAAATTTCTCAAAATCTTAGCATCCATCTCTTATTGACATGGTAGGTGAAGTGAATGTGTGAGTACATTTTGTAAGAATATAGTGGCATAAAATAGGCCAAACATGTTCCACAAGATTATAAATATTATTCTACTAAGAGGTCATACTCATCTCATTTGTTGATACAAAGATCACCATGAGCAACCATATATGAATGAGAGGGACTTTGAATCATTGTCTAAAATAAGAACTTTAACAAAAAAATTGAATAATTGGTGTTGGTTTTATAATTCTTATTTTAAAACTTAGAGCAAATTAGAATAATGAAACTTGTTAATCTAAAACTAAGTAATGTCCTAATTAGATAAACTATAGAAATAAAAGTACATAATACAATATATATGTGCGTGTGAAAACCACTTTTAATAAAATACCAACCAACAAATTTAAACCTTAATTTATTATTTAAAAATGAATATTATAATACAATGAGACTTTCCACCAATTATATAACTCCTATATCTAACATATATTTGATATGCCAAAATAATATAATAGGAATGATGCTCATCTAACATTCTATTTAAATAGGCAGCAAATGAATTATAACCTCCAAATCTATGAAATGGGCGAACTCTTATCCCCTTATATTTGGTGAGCTACCTTTCAGTTTTAATTATTTAGAATTGATAATTTAAATGCCTAACAATATCCAAATACTATTTAAAATGTGAAGTGTTTTGAAACGTTGCATTTAAAATTATGTAGAGGCATCTGAAGGTGGTTGATAATAGAATATGCATGCTGACGGAATCCAAATGTCATGCATTCTTTATTTATGTAAACATTTCATTTTTAAAAATATCCAAGCATTCAGAAATGCTTTTTCAATGTTACTATTTTACATATGATTTTTATATTTTAATTGAATATTTATAAGAATATTTCTAGTGTAGGTGGATTAGTAAATTTGAACTTATTTTAGTTTTTTTGTTTGTTTTAGATTAAATATAATATTACATTTAATAATTTTTTTAAAATATCTATTGAAAAAATTTAATAGATATTAATTTTGATGTATTTATATTAGATTTGTTATAGAGAGTAAATAGATATTTGAAAGACCTCTTTCAAATATTTTTATATAATCAATTATAATTATTGTAAATTATTTTGGTTGAAATTTATATAATTATTTACATTTTTTACTTAAATTAATATAAGAAAATATTTTTCTTTTACAATATTCATTTTGAATACCAGTTTTTAATATATCTAAATTAATACTTACATGTATGAACATATAAATAGGTAAGTAGACAAATTACAAAAATAAACATATAAATATTATTTATTTTAATTAGATAGATAAAAAAAGACATGCAAACATTATTTATTTTAAGTTTCTTACTTTAGTTTAAACATTATGTACTTAATTTTTTTATTGAAGGAGTATTGAAGAAAACCATTCATTATAGTCTTAATTTTCATCAACTCCAAGGCAAGCTAGTAGTCAAAAGCCCAACTAATATTAGGTCTATGACCCAAAAATATACCAATAAGGGCTTGATGCAAACCGACCAAGGCTCTATCCACACTAGCATAAAAAATAGGAAGAGCAAGGATCTCAACATTTGTTATAATACCACCATCTCTCAGATTCATTTTAGTAACACTAGTGGTAGAAGCACTAGTTGAATGGGGCCCAACACCATTAGGGTGATGCTCCAACACAATAGAAGACATAAGGTCACACTTGGCTAGAGTAGCAAAGCGAGAATCAAGGGATCCCCAACCAAAGCTAGCACCAAGAATCATAAGTTCTCTATCAATAACAATATCTAGAGTTGTACAAGAAACAATAACAGTTTAGGGGGAGGGAGAAACCTTCTCACCTAGCAGAAACTCACTCCTTAGAGAAAACCCAAAATCCCCGGAGCCAAGACCAACAGGAGCACAAACTAATCCTAGAGCAACCTCTTCACCAACAAACTCAAAAAGGGCATGCTTGAGGAGGACATTTGTTGTGCCTCCAACCACAAGTCAAAGAGAGGGGCATCATCCTTAGAAGAGAAGGGGCTCTAAACAACATCAACCTCTTCAACTTCCCCAACACCTTCAACATCCCCATTTTAGTTGTGGGCACCACATCTTTTGAGGTGGAACATTTCTGGCAAATTATCATGTCACTTTTTATGCTTGGTCTTGGACTACCATTTTACTTTCTCCTTCCTTTTCATATTTGAATTTCCTTTCTTGCAAAAGATACATACATATATATGATTTAAAAATCTAGTGCTTCTTAATGTTTTATTTCAAATTTAGAATCAAACATTCAAGATTTAAGTAGAGCTTGACTATTTTCAATAATTTTTTGGGTAGCAATCTATGTGTACTATTAGTAGAATGCCTATCGATGAAGGTTCTATGGTTTCCCCTCCTTGAGTGCAAGGGTTTTACAAAAGATCAAGGAGATGGTCTTGAAAGAGGACTAATGAGCACATGATGAATTTGATTGAGATCCAATTTTGATATTGTCATGTAAAATGTTTGGGAGAATGCAACCATCCTTTGCCCTTCATGATAGTATGTTGTTTATGCTTCTTAGTTTTTATATATTTTTTAATAAGTATATTGGTATTTGGTGATGCTCCTGATGACCTTGCCTTGTGTGTCTTTCAATGTGGGACTTGATATGATTTTTGAAAACTTAAACTTTCATGGCTAGTGTGTCATGCTAAAATTTTAAACCAAATCTCCATAATAATTTATATCTAAGATTTGATGACTTTAGACATAATAATTTTGATAACTTGATTTCCAAAAATTATCTTTTAATTTTTGTTAAAATAATAAAATTCTATAATAATATAAAATAAAAACCCTTAAACATAAACATATTAAACACAAATGCAAATGTATGTACAATATTGAAATTAAGACTAAATTTTAAATAATTTACTTAAAAATGATATAAATACTTTTTGCGGCTAAATGAAAACTGTAGTTGGATAATTCAAAACGAAAAATAAACGAAACGAAGGATAAAAATAAAAAACTTGGGTTTAATTTATTCGAGAATCATGTGCGAATTTAGGAAATTTTAGAGATCATAAATCGCCAGAACTAAATCTTTCCTTAAACATTAACGCGAGTTTTGTGTAAAAAACGGAAAAAATCTAAATCTCTTTGATTTTTATCATTATGAATCGGATTTCAGAGGATGAAATAAAACAGATTATATATTTAACATCACAGACTATTTAAGATTTCTGCAAAGTGATTTCGCCATTCAATAGTTTATAATTTCATTAACAATCAATGAAAAAAGCCCAGAGAGAGAAACTTAGCAAAATTATATACAATACATATATATCGTTCTGTATAAATCCAAAAAAGCAGTCTCCATAAAAGAGACTGTTTTCTTTCAACAAGATAATTCCAAGAAGAGATTACTTTTAAAGTAACACTATTGCCATATACAGTACCAAAATCTCCAAAGAAAAAAATCCAGTTTCCTTTATATATGTACTACTACTCATTCAAAGTGATGAATGAGTCCTAAGGAACATTTTTCCCCCTCACTTGAGTGTGCTTAAGGATATGATCTTGAGAACAAGGCCCTGGGAGAGATCATCTGTGTCCTGAATATGGGGATTGTCCATTAATATAAATTTCTCACTTATTGTCTGCAAGTCTCTCCTTCCTCCAACTGTATAAATCTCCTCGCATGGCCCATCTCTATTGTCATGTGGGTGCATGAATTGACTTCTTCAGCCAACACCTGCCATTAATATCAGAAAACAAAGAAAACAGAGTAGCCATCTTTTTCTGTTATACTTGCCATTAAGAAATTGAATATGTAATGAAAAAAGCTTCCCACAGATGGATTGAAATCAGCTGCAAATCACGGCAATTTTAACCTCCTTCAAACAAAGGTAGTTATAAAGCATAAAGCATAGATTTGTCATAATAGATAGTATGACATGTTTGACAAAGGCAAGGTTAGGTGGAGTGTCAAACACTCAATTTAAATACTGATTATATATTTTTTAAAATTTAATTTTTTAAAACAAATTTATTTTTCAAAATTGTAAACTCTGTTAAAAACAGACTTTTTCTAAATAGATAGTCGTTTTCATATGTTGAGGACAAGTTTACAGTTAAGGAATAAGTGTTAGATTATTATTCTTTTGTAAATAAGTTTAATCTTGTGTAAATGAATTAGAAGGGCAAGCTAAGACCTGCTAAACTCTTATCCCATAATATTTGGTCAACAACTTATTTAGAATTGATAATTTAAATACCTACCATTTTCCAAATACTATTTAAGATGTGAATGATTTACAAGTGTCTGCTTTTAATTTGTGTAGCGGTGGTTGACAAATTGAATATGCATGCTGACGGAATGCAGATGTGATACATTAGAGGTTAACACAGAACAAAAATGTGAGTCATCCTTTATTTGTGAAAACAAATCATTTTAGAATTGAGAGGTGCGTATTCCGATATTATTTTACATAGGATTTTCTATATTTTAAATTAATATTTATATAAATATTCTTAGATTCATAAATTTGATTTTCTTATAATTATTTCGGTTTGGTATGACATCAAATTTACTAAATATCTGTTATATATCTATTAAAAAAATGCTAACAGATATTAATTTTGATGTATTTATATTTAACTTATTTTATAAATGTCTCTAAAATCTTTTTTAAATAAATATATTTAAGATATTTATATTATTTATATATATATATATATATATATATATATATATATATATATATATATATATAATGGGTTACAATTGTTATGATTACAATCTAATTGAGTTGTATAATTATTATGGGAGTTCCTTTCATTTTTTTAGTTTGCCAAGGAACTATAGGCAAACCCCTTGATCTTAACTTTAGTGATTAAATGTTTTGGTTGCAGCGAAAATTCATTATTTCCTTTTATGAGTACAGTATATTTTAATTTTCTTAAAGAGTTAAATGCATGATTATTAACTTTTTTTAAATTCAAAATTATTTTCTCCAATTTTATTGGCTCAAATTTTTTTAGGAATGCTATTTCATAAACTTCTTTTTATGGCAAATTTTGAAGCATTTTTCAAGGATTTTTACACCAACAAGTTAATCTTTGCATTTGAATGAATTTATCCAAAATATTTTAACAATTTCTATTTGAATTTTTTCTAACTATTCAAAATTTATTTTCCAAGACTCTAAATTAATTACTTTTTAATCTATCTTTTTTTAACTCAAGTGAAACAAAATATTATTCATTCTAAAATTTTATTTACTTATTACATCTTAAAATATAATTAAAAAATTATTATATAGTATATGAAAAATAATTTAATAACAAATTAAAATATATAAACTATATAATATATAACATTTAATATATTTTTAGTATATTATATTATGGAATTATTTTTGAAATATTATACTAATATATTAAATTATCAAGAATTATATTAATATATATATATATATGTAGCATATATAACTTTAATATATAATTTCTAGAACTAGAATTAGAAACAAGATAAGCTTCAGTTGGAATACTAAAAAATTGTCTATATTATTTTGGATGAAGTGCTTAGAAAGTGACTGGCGATGTGGAAGCGACGGATATTCTTAAAACATGTAGTGTTGTTGGTTGGGGGTCCTCCTTTTGGTTGACTTTTACTCTTGATTGGTTGTTGATGGGCTCATTATGATTATGCTTTGTATTGTTTTCTTTAGTTTCAACTACTTTCTTTTGTATAGGGTTTCCGGCCTCTTCAAAACCCGTATTTTACCTCTAATAAAAAATATTTATATTAGATAATAATTTTATAATATTATATTTTAATTTTTAATAATCTAATATACATTTTTTTTAACTAGTTATTAATACTTATGTTTCTAACCAATGAGAGTTCAATTTGTTTTGTATTTAACAAATATTAAGTGTAGATGCAAGTTATACAACAAAACACATTTGAGAAATGAATTTCTTAAATGTAATTGGTTGGAAAGTTTTTCCTATAAGGGTGATTTATACAAAACTATTTTGATAGTGGCGATAATAGTGGCATATGGAAAGGCATCGGTTGTTGGAATGTGGTCGGAAAAACTAAAACCAACAAAACTAAAACTGTTATCAAGTACAAAGCTAATAGTTTGATATTCAGAGCAAACAAACCAACTACAATATCTTTGTGCATACATTGACAAGAGGAAATGGTTTACTTTGCAAGGTATTCTTGTCCATTCATATTTGTTTGGTTTCCTTTCGATTTATATCCTTTGGCTTCACATTAAACTCTTCTTTTTTGGCAGGGTATATGATTTTCCATTGATTTCAATTAACCAGGCTTGACATTGTTGCTATACAAAAGAAACAATTCGACTATGTTTAGGTACTCAGCTACTCTATCATCACATTATTAATAATAAGTACCATGTTTAATTTTGTTGGCTTTTGTTTCATTAGAAAATAAATGCTCCCTTGTTTGATTTATGGAGTTATCAATCCACTGGAACAAATCACCGACACTTGCATAATTTGTCACATCGCCAAAACACATGGTAGTTCAAGTATTTCACCTTGCCTGTTCAATTAAAAAGATTTAGAAAGTCTTTTTTGTTAAGTATGCTTCTACTGTTAACAAGAAAGTGGTAGCCTTAAATGGACCGTAATAAATTTGAACAGGGGTTAAGGAATACGATAGTGACAAAATTCTTACTTAACATAGTAACCTTGGGGGTCTTTCAGTTCATTTTCAATGATAAAATGACAAGAGTATAACCTAGAATTGTATCCCCATGATAACTTTAACTACTTCATATCTTCATTTCCATTAGCTCTAGAGGAAGAAGAAATTATTAAAATTAGTATTTAGAGGAGGAATAAATTTTAGATTTTGGAAACAATGAAGGATGCATTACATTTCACATTCGGACTACTTGGTAAGCTATTTCTTTTCTAATAAAGAACAAAAGTAAGATTTTAGTAAGTTAATATTTCACCCAGAATGATATTCAGATACACTATATTAAATTTCATGATGAAAATCTAAAATCTCTAACTATTGTTGTTTTACTAATATTTGAATGGAATTTTAGGCAACATCACAACTTTGGCCCCGTTTCTGGCCCTTATGTGAGTGTGTTTCTATATATGTAGCTTTTAACTCTATGGTAAAGAATTGAAATGAATTTATTTCAATAAAATCAGATTTTCATAATTCATAAATCATTATTGTTTTTGGATTAAATTGTGTATATTTTTTTTTATTAACATTTGGGAACAGTTGGATATAAACAACTAGCATTTCCATTTATGATATAATTATTTGTATTATTAGAAAAAAAATTAGTGGTGGATTGTTTTGTAATGGGAAGGATTACATTCTACAAAATAAAAAAGAGAGGGTCTACAGAGGAATTCTCAAGCGTTCCCTATGCCTTCACCATGCTAAACTATCTTTTGTACACTTGGTATGACCTTCCCTTCATCATCACAAACAATATCCTAATTGTAACAGTGAATGGAGTAGGGGCTTCTCTAGAGTTCATGTACGTTTATGTATTCTTAATATATGCTCTACCAAAGCCCAAGATACATCTCAATTTCCATCTTTTTACAACCTTCTCTTTTTAAAGTTTTCCTTGGTCTCAGTGTTTGTATTACTGTTGTGTGGCAGATCAGAATGCTGAAAATATTTACTGGGGTTTGGGGGTTGTTTACCATAGTGACAGTTATCTCTTTATTAGCGTTGCACCATCACAATACAAGGAAATTGTTCGTGGGATCAATTGCAACAACCATTAATGTCTTCTTGTATGCCTCTCCTTTCTCAACCATGGTGTGTCACAAACCGAAGCTTCTCTTCTCAATTTCCTTTCTTTTTCTTTTTCCATTTTATAGATAACTGTCTTTTATGTTGTATTTTCTGTTACCACTTACTAGAGAGTCGTGTTCAGAACAAAAAGTGTAGAGTACATGTCATTCTTTCTCTTGCTCTCTGTGTTTTTGTGTGGGACTTCGTGGTGTACATACATTATACTTAGCAAAGATCCATTTGTTGTTGTAAGTTTTAACTTCAACTTCTTATTGATCAAAGTTTTTGGGTTAAGTGATTGAGTAGATGAAGTCACAAACATATAAGAGTGTTTTATCAGAAGGGCGTTGTATTTGCAGGCTCCAAATGGGATAGGAGGATGTCTAGGGTTGGCACAATTAGTGGTGTATTTCATGTATAGGGATTCTACCCCACCCAAATTTGGGGGAGATGAAAAGCTAACATCAAACAATTTCATCTGATACTCATTACCAACTTCACACCATGACATGGATCTAGTAGAAACCATGAAAGGATCATCTCCTTTAACTTGCTGATAACCCTTGCTCAACCTTGCTACCACCAAATGGATTTGAGACTACACCATTAATTAACTATTTGTTATTGACACACACTGGCATATCGTCCTCTTTAAGATACTCACCTGAAATGCATAAAAGGGCCTAGCTAGTTTTGGTATCTAAGTAGAATGTTTTAATGGCTATGCTAAAAAATAGCAGACATAAAAAACAAATAGAACTATTCTTGAAAACATTTAAATATATAAGTAAGAAAAGGCTAAATTCCTAAAATCATCGAATCATTAAGGATATATATTTACTTAATTATAGTTTTATTTTTTCATCCATTATCATTCCTGAGTCTTCCATAAACATCATTATTCCACAAATCAAAACCTAATCTAACTCCAAAATTTTCCAAGTTTTACATTAATATAAGGGGATAAGGCTACGTAGAGAAAACATACCCCTACTTGGTAGGCTCGTTTCTTTCTTGCAATTTATTTGTTAGGCTTTAAGATTTAGATTTTGTAATTTAAGTCATTATTTTTAAATAAATAAAAAAATTGTGTTTCATTATTATATTTTTTTTCATATCTCATTTATGGTTTGTAATTTTTCTAATTCTTTTCTGACTACATCTACTCATCCTTCTTTTTTACATAAATCCACTTTCACGTTCATTCCATCCACTACTATCATATCAAATTATGCATCATTCCTCACATAGCATGCTCCAAAGATAAAAAGAAATCACTTTAGCCTACAAGAGGCATAACATATTCCTAATGGCATATGATTGATTAAATTTGCATCACAAGAGCCATCCAACAATACTTCATATCATAGAAGCCAGGCTTCAACTCAACAAAACCAAAACACTAAGCCAACCTAGACATGCAAAGGAAAATAGATTACTCCTTTTTCCCCTTTTTTGGGAACATTATCATTTGTGCAGAAAACTGTAACATTTAAGCAAGTTTGTTATACATGACTCTACGCACAATGAAAGTTCTAAAGATATTTTCTTTTTTAAAGATGATTTAGATTTTTTTTTTTAAAGAGGATTTTTATCATATATGTTGAATGGTTAACAAAATGTTTAAACTCATTAATATTCACATAATGCTGGCAAAATGTAAATTGCACTTTCTTCATGGCCTAAAAGCATAACCAGAGCATCTCAAAATTTTGAAGTGAGCAAAATTCTTTTGTTATAATGGTCATTTTCTAATGGAAGACAAAGTTGACTCTATCAATGATCAAATCCCTAAATTTAGGTGACAACTGCTTTATCCTGACCAATTGTTCCTAAAACACAACAAACACAACAAATACAATCAAAACTATTCTAAAACTTTCTAGCAGGAACTTCGCTGCTCTGTAGCTCTTGTTTGATCTAGTTTCTAGACATTACTTATTTTATTTTAGTTTAGAGATTGTTTTTTTTTTAATTGAAGGACTATTTTATTTGTCAACAATAAGTCATAAGTCATAGAAGCTATTAACAAATTCTCAAAAAACTAAAACTAAAAATTATTTACTTTAACTTGTACTTCAATAGTTATTTTACCTTTTTCTATAGATATCATTTTTAATAATGATCTAAATAATTATATAGATCTAAGGACACATAAATAAGTTATATGATCATTTTTATATTCTCATTTAGATAATTAGGTCATCGTAGGTGTTATATTTATGCATCTAAGTCAATTGGGTAACATTCAAGTCATACTTGTAAGATATATATAAGAGTTAGTGGTTAGTTTATTATCATCATATTGCAAATTGTGTTTTTATTGGAGAGATTTGGAGGTTTACTCATTCAAAGTGACTCATTATTCTCAAGTATAATGTTGGTTTTATATTCCATCATTTAGTACATAGTTTATTTAGATTAAATTAATAAATGATATCATGTGGATGTTAAATAAATGTTAGTTTAAATTAAGTTAGAATATTAGTTGGGAGGTGTTACCCATTTCTGTTACTAGCTCAAGTAGGTCGAGCTTAAGTGACTACAAATGAAAAGACAGGTACATTTTTTTGCTATATTACATTTCATGTGCATAAAGAAATCAAAAGACTATTCTACCATATTATAGTATGCAGATGCATATAACATAGGAGAAAATTGCACAAATCTTTTCAGAAAAAATAGTCTTTATTGATATTGTGAATGTGTATTGTCTCACACAAGTTGTGAGGCTGGCCTTTTAATGTACATGAATGAAAAGAATATACATTTACAGATATCAAAATAAAAGCATGCAAATATAAGGAAAGAAGACCAATCATTGTCTGAACGACTGGTTCTAGTTGGTTTTCCTTGCATCATCTTCAATCTTGCACTTGTCCCGCTTCTAGCCTCTGCTTCCTTGCTGCTCCTAGTTGTCTGCATCTATGAGAAAGAATGTTGTTAGAGCAATGAAAAGTCTACAGTCACCATATGCACATACCTCTATAAACATATAAAATGATCATCCATGTGCATTAAAATAAATAGCTTAATATTGACATCCAAGAAAACAAGGAGCATTATCAAACATCTATCACATGCACATATTTTTGGGTATGTGCAGGATCATCATGGAAAAAATAGTCCCTTAAATGATGAAAATTTCAAAAAAACAGAGTTAGGCAACTTGATGTAAAAATTTGAATAAATTATCTACATTATTTCAAAAATATGTAAGAATAGAATTTATAGAAAATTGAATGTAGTTTCTAAACTACTAGGTTTATTTAAAAAAAAAATGTATTTGGTGAAAATTTAAAATTTCAATCTTGATAGTACTTAAATTCCCGAGGGAAAAAAAAGTAGGTGTTTGTCTAACCACCCTAACCACAATAAATGATAATATTTTTTTTTAGAAGATTTTAGATATAAGTAGAGGGACTCGTCCCAATGTGATGCATATTTTTTGTAATTTGTTTCCAAATTAAATAATTAATTATGAATTTTTTATTACAACTTTTAAAAATTATGTAAACTTTCATAATAATGCGACCACCTTAACTTGGTCAAACTTCATATTCATTTTAATCTTATGATATGCGAAGCAGAATGTGATGCATGTTTTAGATGCAAAAAAATGTGTCTGGTTGAAAGCTATAGATGTTTTTCAATTAGCCTATTAATTAGGACTTTTAGTCGTGGTCAAATGAAAATGAATAATAATTATTTATTAAATTCAAAGTAAAAAGCCATAACTTATATTGGTGGAAAGCTGAAAATATTGTTAAAAACCCTTTTTTGTTTCATCGAATTTTGGGTAAAAGTGGTGACCACATACCCTACACATACCCATCATATCCTACTACTTTGGCCCATCATGATCACGCACGCCACCCTTTTCTAACATGTTTGCTTCTTGTGCAAGTATAGGAAAAGTAATGTTGTTGTTTTAATTCATCGAATTTCAACATGTGGAGTAAAATGTGGCTCCCACAAGGGTTGAGCCCAACATGTTGCCCTCTTGTTCCACTTGAGGGGAATAGTCACATATTGAATCAACTATGAAATCATTGAAAACAAGTTTTATATAATCATGATTATACTGATTAAAAGAAATCACCTTATTCATAAAGGTTTCCCCTTATCAATAAGGGCATTCCATCATATCAACATAGTCAAGATTCAAAAATTTGGTTATCAAAGGTTCCATGATGGTCTAGACAAGCAAAAAAAGGCATGGTCACATCCATCAAAGAGTGGAGGATAGTCTCATACCATAAGACAAGTTAAAACATAAGGTTTCAAGGAATTTATGAATCATGAAGTAGAGAATAAGAATGGTTTGTTATTACATTGTCCCCTATCAAGACATGTAACACAATCATGAAGACATGAGGAGTTTTTGGATGATTTTATCTTTCCACTATCCATGTAATAATTGATCATGATTACCAATGCATTGGATTTAAGGATAGATGGAGAAAAGAAATATAATCGAGGGAAAAGGAAAGTTAAGGAAAAGAGTTTGGCTAGAGATAATGGTGACTGTGCAGTGATAGAGATGGATTTATCAATAGTTGGAAGAAAGTAAATGATATTCCATGATACCCTATAGTGAAACAATGTTTTAGTGTCTAGAAGACAATAGAGCAGTGTAATGTAATCCAAAAAATGAGTCCTATAATGATGGCATAAATTGCAATAGGACAGTCACATCAAAGCACTTAAAAGATAGCTACAAGGAGAAATGAAAGGGGTGTGCTCACTACATGATTACAAGAACCTAGATTTGGAGCTAAATCTAAATATGATCATTCCAAGTACAAGCAAAAATTAGTAGATGTTTCAAATCAGGAAGAAGAGCTTGGCTCCCATGACTTAGAGTGGCAGATCTCATACATGATGACAGTGTGTTATATGAAGGAAACATATATGCCAAGATGTATAAAGAGCAAGATTCATAAGGCAGTAGATCCACTGTTACTTGAAAAGGGATAGTGATGTTTGAGGTTTATTTAAAACCTAATGTCAACAGTTTATATATGAGGGACCTTAGAGATCAATGATCTTGTAATGGTGCTAGTGGACAGTGAATTAGAAAACAGTCAACAATTGTGAAGGGAGAGATAACAGTTATTACTGTGAAATGACAAATGCAATCATGTGTACATGAGACAGTGACATAGTTTATGAATTGATGAAGACCCTTTTGTTCAAACTAGAGACAACATTAATGCTTGATAGTGAACTAGAGACATGTCATGGTTATGAAATGCACTCCCATACCTTTTCAATCATGTTATGAGTTAAGGGAAGGGTTACAAATTGCATGTGACATAGCTTCCCAAGTTTATACCTCTATGAATAGGATCATAATGATAATGGATATTGGCAACCAAAGATCAATGTGTAGCATACAATTCTAGTTTCCTTACGGCATCTTTATTCAAGAGAGGTAGAGAGCAGCCGAGAAACATATTACAGTGGGTCATAATGAGAACAAAGAAGACAGTCATGGTGTAATGAATTTGAGCACACGATTGATAATCACACATAATGATCATAATGGCTTATCAAATTCACCAACTAGAATGTTAGGTACTTTTGGATATTTTTCTTCTAAGTATGCAATGCTCCTAAATGTGCAATGATGACTGCTATTTACATGGTATCAAAAAAACAAAAAGGGAAACACAATGAAACCCAGTGCAGCCTGGGTTTTATTAAATCTTCATATTTAAGACAAAATTGCAAACAATCTTCAGGAATGTATGTATTTGTAGAAAAAAAGCATAAAGTATGACATTTAGTCATTTTTCCTATAAAATGTGCTTGAATTCAAGCTATTTTTTCCTCAAAGGATACAATAGAGTGGTAGAGGAATGCTGCCAGTTCAAATATTTTACAATACAGGCACAAGTGCTCGAATTCAGAAGCAATGATACAAAAGAATCTTATCAGTATAAACATCTATTGTAGAGATTATGGAGTTTTCTATATGAAGTGTTAGAACAAAATTTGTGGTCATGGAAGGTAGTCCAATCATCTACATGCCTAAATTAATTGACATGCTCTTATGCTCAAGGCACGATAGTTTCATGAAAGGCCCATGGGCATTACATTATAAAGCCTTTTCGTTAGTGTGAAACTCGTTTCAATCGACAAGGGGTTGGAGGCCTTGCAATTTGAAGTGCAGGTGTATGACAAATTCTAAAGCAACGAGTTAATTGAGCCTTATTGTAAGGAGTATCATTTGACTTGCAGAGTGCTTCTGTGTTGAAGGTTGTTGGTTTGCACAATGGAATAGGGTTTGATCTGTATTGAATGTAGGGTATTTCCTACAAAGCGTGGCTTTGTGCAAAACCTAGGAGAATTTGATGATGGTGGCTAGAGATTTCGGTGTAAAGATTGGAAATGTAAGAAGGGTTCTTATAGAGGTTATTCAAAACAAATGATTCATGAAAAATAAATTAAAATGTGAATTTTTTCTCACAGAAAACCCACCATACCTTTTGTTGCACAAGAAATGGGTGGAGAAACCACTGTGTGCTCCAGAATCTACCATGAAGTGTCTTCAGGAGCTCCATTGAAACCCTGTGATGGCGGTGCCCTCATTTTCTTGCAGAACGAAGTTTCCAAAAAGTGCTAATTGCCAAATGAGATGATGAATATGCTTTAGTTGTGGGTTTCTTTTAGGGTTTTTTTTTTACCCTAAATATTGGCCGACTGTCAATTGGGCATTTTTTCCTTTATTTTAAAACATTTTCTTCATAATTAATACCTTTTGTGCAAAGGCCATGTGCTTTATGCATTTCCTTGCATAAATTGCAAATACTAAAATCAAGTGTTCTTTTACATATGTAGACCAAGTCATCCCTTGATTATTGCATAAATTCAAACTAATTTGAAAATGTAAAAACAATATTAAAGTGATATGATTATAAATCACTTTAATATTTGTTGCATGATTACAGGAAAGGAGGCATTGCCTTTAAATATTGAGTCAAAGGGATTTAGTTGTGAGTTTATGCTTTTGCAAGCATATAGGGGAGTTGTGAGAGGTTATCAAACATAAGGAGAGTATATAGGAGAGATTTTACTTGCTTTTTGAGAGGTTGAGAGACATTTGGAGGGAATTTAGGCATTTTTAACCAAGTTTGGAGATGGTTTTGCATGCTTTATGATAAATTTGGTCAAAATTGACCTTTTGAAACATATTGGAGCTCTTTTAGGGAGGTTTTAGTTGCTAAAAATTAATATTTTTGGAGGCATACGTGCTTAACTATTTCTAGCTCCTATTTTGGTGCAACTACTTGGAGTGGAGAGATATATTCTCATTTTTGACTCATTTTGGAGTTAGTTCAGAAGATGCAAATTTTGGAGTTAGTGTTTTTGGAGTCCTTTCTCAGAGTTGCGTATATTTTGTAACTCTTTTGGGATATGATATACAAAGAATACCTTGGATACCTTTGACTATGTTATTTTGCCTACTTGTTCTTGCAGTGTTGTGTATTTTCAAATGATTGATCATGTTATATGTGAAGTGTTTTTAACTTCCTTGTGACTTTGTCTCATATTTTATACCTTCTCTGCAAAATTTTGTTTATGCAGGTTGCAATCTGTGTCTTAAAAATGTATGTAACTTCTCTAATTGTGAACTTGTTTTCCTTTTAGAGGTTCATGCATTGAGGCCTCTTTGTGAAATATTTATGTAGGAGCATACAAAAACAAGTTGTGTAAGTTCGTTTTTCTATCATTTGGTAGCCAAGTGTAAACAAAAGTTGATTTTTCATAATCCTTATCAGTTTGGTGTATCACCATAGGATAGTTCTTTTTTCAGCTTTCATTTTAAGCTTTCTTTCTCCCTTTTCCTCAACAAAAAAATAGTAGTTTAGGTGATAACTAGCTAGGATCCGGCCTCATCTGGAGATTCACTCCATTTTTTAGGTGACCCACATCCTAGGAGTGATTCCATGTTTCTCTGGAGTGCTAAGTCCTATAGCTTAACCTATTAAATCTTGTAGCTTAGTTAGGGTGCAACTCTAGTAGTTAACAGGAGATAGCTGAAGTAGTTTTGGGATGCTATGAGAAAATAAGGCTTTATAAAGCCACACTATAAAAATTATCCCAATGAACATTAATATATCATTTCATTAAATTATGTTGCACACAAAGGTGTAACCTATTGTTGGTGTAATTAAAAGTGTTGTACCTTGTCCTGGGTCATTATTACACCAAGTAGTTAAGTTTACTTAGGGACCACATAGGAGGTAGTTGGAGCATTTCCACTTTTGGTGGAATTATCATGTTATTACTTTATCACATCCAACTTTTGTGGGCATATCATGTGATTACCTCTCCACCTTTTGTGGGTGATCCACCATTTGTGGTGATTATCACATTATCACTTTTCCACTTTAGGTGGATTGATAGCTTTTCACAGTTGTCTCATGTCATAAGATTACGACACTTGTCATAATCCTATGCCCTTCTATGTTCTCACCTTGGCTATATAACCAAGGGGTCTCCTATGTACTTTTGCTCATTCTATTTTGCATCATTGGCATAATATAGTTTATTCTTGTCATATTGTTTCTATCTCTCTTATGCACTTGTGCTTTCTATTATGCCTCTAGATCTTGGGTGGCTATCTTCATAGCCAATTCTTACACCTATGCATTTTATCTACCAAATTTAATATAGTATAAGAGCATGTCATAGTTTTGTGCCTGTGAAATGTTGAACATAAAGGGGACTCATGAATGCAATCCAAATCACATTTTATGTTGGTAATTTTTGTTGAGATTACTTTTCAAAAAGATTTGTGCAAATCTTTTCCATATTGTATGCACTTGTATAAATGCAATAATCTGTTACTAAAATCTTGTAATCTCTTTGATTTTTTTGTTTATACAATTCAATGCAATATAGGGAAGATAGATAAGAAATGTACTTCACTTTCAGTTTGCAAACACTCTAAACTCAATCAACTTGAGCAACTAACAAAAATGAGTAACAATGACATTAATTTTAAGTGAGGATTTTTTTGTTTCTTTTGTTTCCTTCAAAAGATCATAATCAAGAACACTAGTGTCTATCAATTTAGGATGCACCAATGTTAAAGTTGGCTTAGAAGAATCTTTTGTAATAGTGTTGATGTTAAGGGAAGGCTTGCTTGTTTCTTTCGAGGGACAATATTTGATACCATTAGTCATTCCCTATGTGTTAGGCTCTATAGGGACATGAATACCTTGTTATCTACCACCACATCCTTTTCCATGATACCCAAGTTGTTTCATGAGTTCATAACCTTTTCCATAAAGATTTTTCATTTCTTTTGGAGTCGGTGGTTGTTTGTAATCAACTTCATTGTATAATGTGTTATTTCTTCTAAAGTGTTTGAGGTGGATGCTTTTGAAGGCTCCTCTGAATCTTGTGTTGACATTACAGCTTTTTCTTTTTCCTTTTTTGAATATTTTGTTGTGATCTTGTATTCACCCATGAATGATGTGAAATCTAAGGAACCCCAATCATCTTCTAATAAATTTGTGACTTCCTCAAAGTTTTTTTCTTTGTCTTTTTGTTGCACAAGTTCTACATGTGTAGTTGGTGTCAATGTTTTCAAAGGATTCTACTTGTCTTTCTCAATGTTCAAACAACCGTTTGGTTCAGGATTGGCTTCGAGTGTGTACACTTTGTTGTTGTAGATATACTTCATTATACGATGAAGATTAGAAGGCACCCTGTTCATTGCATGGATCCATGGTCTTCCTAAAAGGAGATTGTATGAAATATCATGAGGCATAACATGGATTGGTGTTTTTGATGTGGCATTTCCAACTGTAATAGGCAAAGTGATCACACCAAGCGGTTGTTTTCCTATATTATCAAATCCCTTAAAGATAAAGAGTCAGGTTGAATTTTTTATTTATCCACACCAAGTCTATCCAAAAGGGTTACACTACACACATTAAGGGCTAAGCCATTGTCGACAAGGGTTCACTTTATCCCTATTCTATTATATTGAGATATTATCATGAAGGTGTCATTTTGTTTTTTCACTTCCAAATGAGGGAGCTCACTTTAGTGGAAAACAATGTCGGCATTTATTCCTTGAATCATGGATGTTATATCATTTGGGTTTGCACTAGAGGGAATAGGAACTTGTTGTAAAGAACTTTGAATCATGTTTTGATAATGAGGGGAGACTTGAATAAGGTCCCACAATGACATCGTAGTGGGAGTATTCTTTAGTTTTTTGACAAGATCATACTCCTTTTCACGAGGACCTGGTAAGATAGGGTTAGGTAAGATAGGATTAGGCAACGGGAGGGATGTTAAAGGTGTTTTTCTTGGTTGCATATTTTTTCTAGTGTTATATGTATGAGCAATGGTATGATAGCTCGGTCGTTGCAAGACATTATTCTTAGGTGGGTGAAGGATAAGTTCAAGTTTTTTTTTTTTTTTTTGGTTTGTGTGAAGGTGGATAAAGAATTAGAGGATTCTTAGGGTGTCCCACAGGGTATGTAGGATGTCCATTAATCAAGTGGGATCTAATGGAAACTTGTGCATTCATAACCTTGGTGGTTTCGGTTTGATGTCTTTCTAATGAAGGGGAATCTAGTGTCATATTTTCACCATCTTCTAAGGAAGCAAATGTTGTCATTTTCTTATACCATGATATCTTCTGGTAGGAGAGTTTTTGGAGATCTACAAACTATGAATCCATGACATTCAAAGGTTGGTTCTTTAAAATGACTTCATCACAAGTAAGGGAGTTATCCATGGTTGGATTTTCTTGTTATAAATGATGTTATTGTCTTGTTCAATGATGTTTTCCCTAGGAAGAGAGACACATAATATTCTCATGATCTTCATCGATTGCATTTTCTAACACCAAAGTATCTTCTTCACAACTAGGAGAGATACTAAGAGAAGAACCAATGTGATTGTCATGATTGTCCATACCTTCATTCCTTTGTCCCATAATGTATTCTAAAATAGGATAGGTAGGGGAAGAATCATAAAGAGGGTTGTCATAGATCTTAAAGATTTTATTATCTAGCACCAGCATATCCTCATCATTACAATATTATCACAAGAGGGGAAGATGTTTGGAGATGAATGTAGGCTAGTTGAAGTGGTATCTAAGTAAGTTTCAATGGTCTCTTATTGTGTCATGTAATCCTTATGATTAACTATGGTTGTGTCCTCTTGTTCAGTACTGTCTTGCCTAATATGAGAGGTAAGAAGAGAGAAACAACTAGGGTTCTCAAAACTATCATCGATTAGTTCTTCCAACACTAAAATATCTTCTTCACAACTAGGAGAGATATTAGTTGAAGAAAAAATGTGATTGTTATGATTACCCAAGGTTGTGTTCTCTTTCACTAGACTAACCTCACTCATATAAGGGATACTAGGAGAGGGATCAATGACGAACAAAAAGAGAGGGGAGAGGACTTCAAATTCATATGCACTTAACAAAACTTTCTTACAACACTTAATAAGATCTGAAAATAGAACATGAAGTATGATAACTATAGATTTTTGCAATGAAAACATGATGTAATGATTTTCCTACAAATTTGAAATGCAACAATGATAGAGCAAACATGCAAAAGGATAATGCAATTTCCATATTTTGAACATGATAATTGACTGATTATGCTATGTAATAATTTGAAAATGAAATGTTGTAAATGCCTATTTGAAATTAATCCATGCATGAAATGGGTCAAATTAAGCTCTAGATCTAATCAAATTCACGTAACAGAAAATCAGCCAACTGAAACAGATAACTAATGACAACAAACAAAAGTGTAGAAACAAGGTTTTCAATGTTGTAAAAGCTAGTTTCAGGGCTGATTTGGGACTAATTCGCCCAAAGGGGTGTATGAGTCCCAGTCAAGGTTTTTTAGGGGTTCAAATGTTGGAAAATACACAACACAAAAATCCCAAAAAGTAGGAAAAACAACCTGTACTGGGACTAAATCGCCCAGAGGGGTGTATGAGTCCCAGTTTAGGGTTTTTGCACTATTTTCATAAAATTATGTGTGAATGTTATGTTTTTTGTTTAGAATGATTTATAGGCTAAGTGCAAATGAAAGTTTTAGATGAAATTCAATGATGAAAGATGCAAAAATGCAACCTATATACACTATCACTAATGCATGATTTCAAAACCCTAGATGCCAATTAATGCAAAACCTAATGCAAAGTCAATGCAAGCTCTAGATCTAGGATTATGATGCACTCCAAATTAGAAAATAGGTGTTCATGTCAGGTTCACCAAAATGTAACAATGGAAATACGGTGCCCCACCTTTGAGGAATGTAGCACAAGGGTAGGGGTTCCTATTTCACACTTGTTACACTCAAGGAGACCTTAGAGACCTCAATTTGAATGTAGCCAGGGGGAAAGAGATCTTGAAATAAGGTATCCTAGGGTGTGATTACAGACTAAAGGAGGGTTCACCACCAAGCTATAGATGGATTGGAAAGACTAATGAAATGCAAGACCTAATGTTAGAACCTAATGCAATGCAAAACTTCACTAAATGACCTAGAAATGCATGTACATTAGAACAAAAAGTTGAGAGATCAGAGATATCCACCTGGAAACCTGTAAGAGCTTGATTGAAGACCTAAAATGTTGGATATGTTGAAATTAATGCCTAATGTGACTCATACACAAGTCTGGGTGATTTAGTCCGAAATTAGGGTTTCTGGACAGGAACATAAATCTAGCAAAGACAAATATGAAACAACTAAAATTTGGAAATTTCACTGTACTGGGACTTATATGCCAGAAGTGGCGTATCAGTCCAGTTTGAATTTTCTAGAAAATCAAGACCTGAATTTGCTTTTCAATCTCTGCTTAACCTTCTCAACTTGATCTTTGGGTCTAAATTGCTGAATTCTGCTATGTAGATGTCCATCAATGGTGATGTAGATGATGAGACTACTTTGACAACTTTGAATACCTTGACAACTTTCTCCAAACTTTGTCTTCAATATGTCTTCAACCTAGATCTACAAATCACACACTAAAGAGAGAAAAATGTCGTTCATTAGTGGAAAGGGGTTTTCCTTGGTCAAACCCCATTTTGGTAATCAAACCTTGTAATGAAATGAAGGAATGATGAATGAACAACATGCAATGTTACAACTCACCAAAACCTTACCAATAAAGTGTTGCAAACATGTATCAAATGGATCCAATGGATGTAGATCTTGACGCTTGCTTGAATGTGATAGACCTTGGATTGAACACTTGCTTCAATCATAAAACCCTACATCACAATTGTTATCTCAAAAACCAACATGATGCATGATGCTTGATACTTGAATAATTCTCTAAAACACTTGATAATCAGCTCTTGAAGACCCTTGAATTCTCTTGTAAACACTCGAATGCTCTTGTAATCTCCAATTTTCTATAAGGATGCTTATTCAACTTATCAGGATGATCTCATGAATGCTTAAGTGAAAATGAGCGAAATAACCTTGTATTTATACTTGTTTATGCCAAATTTCTTGAAATTACAACACTACAAGATGACATTAGATCTAGGAGAATAAAATCCTGCCAAGAATTTGAATTAAATTCAATTTTGGGCCACACGAGACTCATACACCAGAAGTGGCGTATGAGTTCCATTAGGCTTAACTATGGGACACATTTTAAAAAAATGCTTAGATTCATGTGAAATCAGGACCGGGGCCCCGAAATTTAGGTGGGACTCATATGCCCAAGGCGGCGTATGAGTCCTAGATCACTAAATCTAGGCCACACAACCTAAGAAGACATGAATTGTGATTGGATGTTGGTTTATTTCAAGATTATCCTCAGAAAGATGCATTAATTAAGGCTTGTGGATGCAAAATAAGGCCAATTAACCTGCATAAAGAAGCCCAATTTTACTAATGAAAACCCTAGATTAGTGTGAAAGTGTGGTGCAACACTTTACAACACCTTAAATAAGGTACTATTAAGTCCATTTAGTGAACACAAGGGCCCAAGACCTAATGTGAATGTGTTAAACACATTCCAACACTAAATCAAGGCAACATTAAGCTTAATTTAACAAGGAGGGCCTAAACAAGAAGGAATAAGTAGAAGGATACTTTTTCTGTTGCCACATTTATGTTCTTTAAATTTTTAAAAGTTTTTAGGGTTATTCATACCTTCATATCTTCCCTTCTAGTCTTGACACCTCATCTTGCTCCTTGTCAAAATTCACTCGTGTTTTTTCAATTTCAAAATTTAGATCTCTCTATCCCTATTAGACTTTTCATCATTGGTATGCCTTTCCCCAAATTTTATGTCCTACTTTTTCCTTCTATGTCCCTTTTGTTAGAGTTTCAAGGTTTATGATTCCTTGATACCAATCCTTTGGCATCAAGTAATTGGAATCCCTAAAGCTCAAAATTCATAAAGAGTTTAAGTGCTTTATATTAAATTCAAACTTTATCCATTCCCTTAGCATCCTTTCTACTATATCTTCACTTCTTGATCTCTCGTATCTTCTACTCCGAAAAATTTATAAGTCCTTTGGCATCAAAATTTCAACCTTACCCATTTCCACCATTACCTGAAGATCTAAAGCTCTATTGATAACTCTATATAGTACTTCAAAGTCATACTTTCATCCATTCCTTATTTTGACACCATGTTAATCCCCACTCGAAACTTTAATCCTAATATCCCAAAAGCTTTCCTTTTCAATATTTCACTTGCCCAATCTCCCCAACATGACTTTCGAATTTCCCTCGTTATCCAAAATCTCAAAACTTTGTTATTGAAAGTAGGAAAATCCCACCTATCTACAAGATGGCCTAGGAATGTCATTAATGTGTCTTCAATTCTTGGAAAATATCAAATAAAATATGATGACGCCCCAAAGTCATTCTTTATGTAGATTGACATGGATTCAAAGGAGAAAAATGATGCTCAACCATACCTCAATTATTACTTAATATAAGATGGGGGTAAACCAGGTTAGCAAAGACTAAGTGATAGCCACAACACCAATTTAAGCTAAAACCCCAATCTAAACAAGAGAAAACAAACAAAAATGGTGACTAAAATGAAAGCATTCAAATGAAAACACTCCCCATATTGTAGTTGAATCACTTCTCTTGTCTCTCCTCAAGTTGCCTTTGCAAGTTTGCAAACTCAGATTTGGAGTAGAGTTTATGCAAATACCTGCAAACAATAAAGCATGAAAGTTGGAGATAATGGTTGTTTAGGAAAAAATGGAGGAGAATGGCTTCTTTTATAGACATCGATTCAAATAGACGGTCGAGATCAATATTCTAGAAAGATTCCAAGATCGACAGATGAGGACCATACATGAGATGGAGGTTACAAAACGGATGGTAAAGATCGAGCTTCTAGAAAGATGCCAAGATCAATGGTGGAGGATTGATGTACTAGAAAGTGGTGGGCTAGGGATGGCTATGACATCGATAGTTATGATGAAGACGACTATGACAAAGATTAATGAGCAAGTGGGAGAATAATGGATGAATTAAAAATTGAAAAAATTAATTCATGAGAAAGGAATATTTGGCCAAGTGGAGAGTGAATAATTCATTTGAATTATTTATTTGAGGAAAAAGGAAAAGTGGAGACTTAATTAAAAATAATTTGCATAATTATTTTAATTAAATGAGAGGAAATGTGAAAAGAGGCATTAAATAATTAAATTGATTTAATTATTTCAAGAGACATATGGAGGACAATTAAATAATTTTGACAGTTATTTACCAATGGATGAATCAAAAGGGGGAGTAAAAAGTTTAATAATTAATAATAATTATTTAACCATAGATGAAAGATGACAAGCAAATAATTAAATAAATAATAATTCATTTAATTATTGAAGAAGGGGGATATTAGCAACACAATTAATTTATTCAATTGATCAAGATAGAAGAAAGATTATAAAGTGAATTAATTAATAATTAAAATTATTTATTTAATGAATAGAGGAATATGATCAAGAATAATCAAATAATTGAAATTATTTAATTATCAAAGGACGACGACCAGTGACGCTCACAGACTTAGGACATTTTTTAGTGTCTACGTTTTCCCCCTCTTTGACATAATGTAGTTCATTGCGTTGTGTCAAAGAAATTTAGTCAAAGGATGCCCCAATGAGTTAGGGTATAGGTATGCCCCCGAAGGAAAATTTTACAAATTTTCAAAAAGTTTCAAATTTTTTGGAAAATTGTCTCGATAAGACAAGTGTGGATGATAAATGCAACACAAATGACCTAATTTGATAAATGCAATATGATATGATGATTTGATGCATTTACAATTATGGATGCTTATATTATTATGATATGTATGAATGATGAATGTAATAGAAATAACCTAATTTGGTCAATGCAATGCGATATGAAAATGTATTGAATGTTGATGCGATGGAATGTTTATATGATAATGCAAAATGTAATGACTGAGAATGTTAAATGTAAAATGTGATGTATGATGTGATATGTATGTATAATGTGATGTTATTGATGGTATGGAAGGTGTGTGAAATGTAATGCAATGTGATGTGAAATTTAATGTGTAAAAGCTATCATAATGTAATGTGATGTGATGGATGTAAATGAAATATCATCATAATGTGAAATATAATGTAATGAAATGTTAAATGTGATATGGATGATTCTTATCTTTTTGTATTTTCTTATGCAAATATATGTAGCTTAATATGATGATGCTGCCTATGACAAAAATGCCTTCTATGATGTTGTCTAACATGAGTATGTATGCAAGATGTTTTTGTGTGTCACATGACTTTGTCAAGATGCAGATAGAAGAAATTTTAGCACAAAAGAGATGGAAGTTAGCATGCAAAAGGGAAAAGGAGATGGTATGTTAGATAGGAGATGATAATGGACCAACTTTCATGTTTGTATATTTATCATCATTGGGCATCAAAATTGTCACAAATGGAACACAAACTCCATGATATGGCATAGACCAAGGTGTACAAGGTGACCATTTGTGAGAGACAAGTGGTCAAAAAGACAAAGCCAAAAGACAAGAAATACCCCGACTCATACTAAGGATCCAATTATCCTAGTCTTTTTATAAAGACAAACCACAAACATCAAGCAAAGAAAAGAGGTCATGATCCATCATCATCCCTCTAAACCCCTTAATAGGACATACTCGAGGTAACTAGTAACATCACCTAGAACCAATAAAAAAAAGATGAGACAAACTCAGACCAACAAAGTGTTTTCCAGAGAGATTGTGTTTGCCGATAGTAGTGATAAGATTGTTTGATATGATTAATTAGGTTGACCAAGATGACCAAATTTGACGGATTGGTTGACAAGGATTATTTGATAAGTTGAAAAAGGTTGACTAGTTGATTTGATTGATTGCACTTGGTTTTAGGAAGGACACATCCTAATTAAGGAAAGATTAATTGACCAAGATGACAAGATTGATTGATTGTTTGACAAAGATTGATTGATAAGGTTGGAAAGTTGATTAATAATGATTACGCCTGGTTTCAAGAAGGACACATCCTAATTGAGGAAAGATTAATTGACCAAGATGACAAGATTGATTGATTGTTTGACAAATATTGTTTGATATGACCAAGCGATGTGACAATACCTAACTTTGAACAAGAAAGACATATCTTGTTTAAGGAAAGGAACACATGTCTGATAAAGTTGGTCGATTGACCATTGTCGATAAAGCACCTAACTATAAGAAAGACACATCCTGCTTAAGGTGAATGACCATATTGACCAAAGACAGTCTAATCTCAAAGACACATCCTGATAAAAGAAAAGAGATAGGACCGAATGAGACAAATGACATAATGCCCCATTCCAATATAAGATCAATGATCTGATTGATTAATTGATGATAAGATGATTGACTGAGGGAAGATAAAAGATTTTGTTGGCTATGGTTGTGTGTTGATTCATGATTTGGTTTAAATGATGATTGCTTACAGACCAAGAACAAAATCAGACTCAACAAATCCTAAAAGATTGACCTAGGTGGCCTCGAGGGCTCATCAATTGATGGCCTTGCCTATGTTATACACACAGAGACCTCGTAGTTTGATATGACTTGATTTTATTTTATTTGACAAAAGATTGAGTGATGATTTTATTTGGACAAACCTAAAAGGACTAACCTAATGTCTTGTGGGCTCATTTAAGATGAGCCTTTCCTATGTAGCAAACATGTAGAGACAACTTAGTTTGACCACTCTAACATAGACTGACTCAAAATAAGACTCAGACTCTACTTTTTGGAAGTTTTGATGTTTTTTGATTTTTTTTGGATTTTGATGTTTTCTGATTTTTTTTTGGATTTTGATGTTTTCTAATTTTTTTTGGATTTTGATGTTTTTTGGTTTTTTGTATTTTGATGTTTTAAAAGGCTGATACCATGTGTTATTTTCCATAAAGACATAAGTCAAAGAACTACTCCTAGTCAAGTATAGGATCACTTATTATGTGCGAGGGGAAGTAACAAACAAATGCAATGGATGATCAAGAAGGCAAAGGAGACCAAATGTCAATGTTTCTCAAGCCATGGGAAGGATGATGAAGCTTTATTATGGATGGGTGTGAGTGGATGAATGAAGGATGGAAGACCAGGTGGAATGATAGTAGACAGAGGAGCATATACTTACTACACATGGCGCCTGTTTGATAGGTTTTCACCATGGTACTTATCCAAAGCACCACTGAAGTGGTTTTCACTTTTGGATGAATTATTTCTCTTTACTATTTTTTTGATTTTTTTCACTTTTTCAATTCTTTTGTTGTCACCAAGACACTTGTTTTCTAGGTTTTCATTAAGGTGACTATTTTTATTTTTATTTTTATTGTTTTTGTATTTTTTGACTTTTTGAAGGGATACTCTAAGAATCAAGTGTAGTACTTGTGAAGGTGCATGTTGTTGATAGGTTCAAACAATGGTTCTCCTTCAGGAGTAGAGAGCTGATAAGCATTAGATCCATATGATGTGATGATATAAGGGCCCAACCAATTAGGCTCAAACTTTTCGGGCTTTTCTTGATCTGCTTGATACTTCAAATTTTCTTTCAAGACTATGTCACCAATGTCAAAGCTTCTAGGTAAAACTTTCTTATTGTAGTTGCATTCAAGGTGATTCTAATATGCTTGCAAATGTGTCAACACATTCTATATCTTTTCATCTAGTAATTCTAGCTTATGTAGATGGGATACACAATATTCTTCTTGATCAAATAATCCTTGCATAGATACTATTAGGGATGGTAACTTGACCTCTATAGGAAGTATGGCTTCAGATCCATAAACAAGAGAATAGGGTGTGGCTCTGGTAGGAGTGAAAACACTGGTGTGATAGGCCCATAAAGCAGGGTTAAGTTGTAGGTGTCAGTCACGACCAACATCATTGACAGTCTTCTTTAAGATTTTTAGGATAGTCTTATTAGATGCCTCAGCTTGACCATTACCCTAGGGGTAATATGGAGTAGCAAAGTGGTATTGGATGTGAAATTTGTCACAAAGCTCACAGACATCTTGGTTCTTAAAATGGTGACCATTATATGTAATGATGGACTGCGAGATACCATAGCGACAAATGATGTTACAATTTAGGATAAAATTGGCTATTCGCTTTCTAGTAATGTAAGTTAGTGGGATGGCTTCGATCCATTTTGTAAAGTACTCAATAGAAACAAGGATAAACTTATGTCCATTAGTTGAGGTGGGATGGATCTTTCCTACGAGGTCAAGTCCCCATTGAGAAAGTGGCCATGGTGAAGTAAGCGGCTATAGTTCTTAAGTCGGTGCATGTATAAGATCTCCATGAATATGACATTGGTGACATTTCTTCACCAAGTGATAGGCATCACATTCTATTGTAGGGTATGTGCAGGATCATGATGGGCCAAAAAGTGGCGATATGATGGGTATGTGATGATTTTTTTTTAACCTAAAATTGATGAAACGAAAAGGGTTTTTAAAGGATATTCTCACTTTCCACCAATATAAATTATGCTTTAATTTGAATTTAATAAATAATTATTATTCATTTTCTATTTGAATTACAACTAAAGTTTTGATTGATAGGTGATTGAAAACATCTATAGCTTTCAAACGATATCACATTCTTTGAATCCAAACATGTGTCACATTCTATGCTTTACATACTATAGGATTAAAATGAATTTCATGAAATTTTGACCAAGTTGGTGGTCATATATATGATTTTTTATATTTTAAAATTTGTAATAAAAATTCATAATTAATTATTTACTTGGAAAAAATTAAAAAAAATATGCATCACATCACACATGAGTACTTATATCTAAAATCTTATAAAAATATTATCATTTTATTGTGGTTAGGTGGTCACAAACACCTACTTATTTTTTCCTAAATTTAAGTAACTACTACATTGAAATTTCAAATTTTCACCAAATAGATTTAAAAAACCTAGTAGTTTAGAAACTGCATTCAATTTGCTTAAGATTATATTATTACATATTTTTGAAATAATATAGATAACTTATTCAAATTTTTACCTCAAGTTGCCTAACTCTGATTTTTCTAAATTTTTTGCCACTTAAGGGCCTATTTTTTCCATGATGATCTTGCACATACCCTATAGGCCAATAATATCCCATCCTCATGAGCTTTTTAGCTAAGGTCAGACTAGTAGAGTGATCTCCACATATACCGTGGTTTACCTCTTGTAAGGTTGTTTGTGCTTCATTTGAGTTGAAACATCAAAGAAGGGTACTATATATCTAGGCGGCAATGATAAAGGGTATCTTCGATGATGGAATATTTAGATGCTTTCCAAATAAAGGTTTTTTCATTGGTTGAGGGACAAGTCAAGAGGGATAATTTGGTCATGCAAATAGGCGTAGATGTCTTTGTACCAAGGTGAATCAAGACCAATAAGTTCACACACAAGTTCGATTTCAGGGACATTGAATGGAGGGACCAACAATTTTTCTACCAAGAACTCGTATTGTGAGGCGTTGTTGGGGACGTCCAAGAGAGATTCAATTGTAGTCATTATGTCAACTACTTTGTTCTAGATTCTCGGTATTTGCTTAAAGGAAATATTATCAAAGTATAGTATGAAGCTATCCATCGTGTGCTTGTAGGACATCAATTTCTCATCCTTGGTGTCATAATCATCATTAACTTGCTTAATCACTAATTAAGAATCATCATAGACTTGAAGATCCTTGATTTTTTATTTTATTTCCATTCGGAGACTAGTCAATAATGCTTCGTACTCAACCATGTTGTTTGTGCATGGAAATGCTATTCAAAATGACTTGGGAATTGAATCTTCTTGAGGTGTGATGAAATTTTTTTTAGCTCTTGAGCCATGACATGTGTAAGATCCATCAAAATGCAGCTTCCATGTTGTTGGTGTTTCTATGACAAAGATTAATTCATCTGGGAAATTGGGTATTAGAGGATGATCTGCTTTTACGGGTGCATCTACAAGTTGATCATCTATATATCACTTGTCCTTTTATTGCTTTTCAGTCAATGTACTCAATGTCATACTCACTTAGGATCATAACCCACTTAGCTCTAGTCTTCCTATCAGAGCTTCTTTGCTAAGAAGATATTTTAGAGGATCAATTTTGGCAATCAGTTTTGTCTTGTGATTTAGCATATAATGTCTCAATTTCTAGGCTGCAAATACCATTGCTAGACATGCTTATTCAATAAGACTATAGTTTAACTCATATCCGACTAAGGTGTGACTGATATAATAAATTGCCCATTCTTTGCCATCATTGTCATTTTGTGCTAGCAATGCCCCCAATGTTGATGTAGTTGTTGTCACATATAATATCAGATGTCTTGAATCAATTGGAGGCATAAGAACTGGTGGAGTCAATAGATACTTCTTGATCTGATCAAAGGCTTCTTGAAATTTCTCTATCCAATTGAAGGGGATTCCTTTTCGTAATAGATGTTGAAATGGATGGATCTTGTTTGCTAGTTAAGCAATATACCTACGAATTGATTGTAGTATTCCTTGTAATGTTCTCAATTGACTGATATTGGTTGTCGGTGGCATTTCTAAGATGGATTTTACTTTGGTGGGATCAACTTCTATCCCTCTGTGAGAGACAATATATCAGATTAGGATTTTTCCTGATTGGACCTCGAAAACACATTTCTTTGGATTTAGCCTAAGTTGGTACTTTTCCAGACATGTGAAAATATTGTCCAATACTGCTAAGTGTCCACTTCATTCTAGAGATTTAGAGAGAAGGTCATCAACATAATCTTCCATAAGTACATGCATATAATCATGACAAATAGTGGTCATGGCTCTTTGATATGTAGCTTCGACATTTTTAAACCCAAATAGCATGACATTCCAACAGAAAGTTCCCCAAGCACATGTGAAAGTTGTCTTCAATTGGTCTTCAGGGAAAATTCTTATTTGATTGTAGCTCGAGAATCCATCCATAAGTGATAGCATTTCATATCCAACAGTACGGTCTACTATGATGTCAATGTTTGGTAAAGGAAAATCATCTTTAGGACAAGCTTTGTTGAGATCTTTGAAATCTGTATATACTCTAATCTGACCATTTGGTTTGGTGACAGGAACAAGGTTTGATATCCAATCTATGCAATCAATAGAGTGAATGAAACCAATGTCTAGGAGTTTCTTCAGTTCCACCTTGACCAAGAGTGCAATCTGTGGGTGCATTTTTCTCAACTTATGTTTATATGGCTTAGCATTTGGTAACTATGGAAAGTGATGCAAAACAAGTTTGGGATCCAACCCAGGCATGTTAGCATATGACCATGCAAAATTGGCTCGTCTTTCTGAAAAGAATGTTATAAACTCAAGTTTTTCAGGTTGATAGTCAAAGATGTTGTCAATTGTATGATTCTAGAATTATCTTGTGTACCAATGTTCACTTCTTTTGTTTCTTCTATAAGCAATGGCAATCTCTCTTGGTCTATAGGGAGACAGTCCAGTCCTCCATCCTTGGGCGCCTCAGAGAGGTTTTCACCTTCGGATGTGTCCTTTATTTTTACTTTTTCATGGTTAGTAGGTGTCTTTTGGTTTTCACCTAAAGACCTATTATTTTTATTTTTACTTTTTTCATTTTCACTTTTGCGACTAGAGGATAGGATGACCTCACCAAAGTATGTTGTACAATTTAGTTCTATAGCAAATCCAACCTTATGATCCCCACTTGGTATTCCTTCATGAAGTCCCATGAATTCAACAATTGCTTCGTCATTCTCGAAAGTGTCCAAAATTGGCATATGACATTTTAACAAACGATGTCAAAAATATCAAATAATCGCCATTGAAGCCCGTCGAGACCAAGTTGATTTGCAACCCAAGAGTAAAATATCACAACAAAAATTGAACTAAAAAATGAAGCATTTTTTTTTGTTGACACAGGATTGCTCTAGTCCTTGGATGCTCCTCCATCAACATCACACATGACATAATTAAAAGGATAAAAATAAAATATGTAATATACAAGGTGAAATGAAGAAAAATACAAAATAAGGAATAAGTAGAAAAGGTCAAGGATACAAGATGTATTAATAGAAGGTGAAACAAGGATAAAATCAAAACAAGAAAGGCATGAATAAAAGGTCATAAATTCCAAAATATAATAGAGATAGTGAGAAAAGGAGGAAAACAAGCATGTTTTGAATAAAAAAGGTAAAAAAAATTAAAAATAAAGAAAGGCTATATTTTTGGTCAATATTTGTGAAATTCTCCACTTTGCATCATCTCAAACCCATATGAAAAATAAAAGAGAAATGTTTGACGTTAGTCACTTGTGTCAACATAGACCATTAAAGGTGTCAAGTAGTGATGTAGGAGCATCCGATGAAGAGAAATCAACATCCCAAAAAACATTTTCAGTTTAGTTGTTTCAGTTCTAAAGTTTGATTTAATTTTCAGTTCAAGATTTTGATGGCTAATAGAATTGACATTATTGTCATTTATAATTGACAAAATATCTATTTAAATCATACTTACAGTTTGACATTTCTTGCAATAAAATCATGATTCCCATCTTCCCAGGGGAGAAATAAAGAATGTTAAAATGTGCAAGAGACGGGGTGGCGTAGAGTTGGAAGAGAGCAGATTTGGAGAACATGAGGCCGCGCCATACCAAGCAGGGAAAATAAAAAAACGTGCAGGTTCATTGTGAAGGGGTCGCGACCATCTGGAGGGGATTTTTCCAATTGAAATTACATAAAATTTGCACAGATAAAGGATAGATTGGGGCTGCGTCAGAATAAGCTTTAGAGTTTAAAATTAAATTTAAAACTCAGAGATAAGGGGGGCTGCGTTGGACAGAGAGGCGACAGGGGAGATTTTGTGGCTGTTTAGAAGACAAGAACAAGAAAAGAAATTGCAAATTAGGGTTAAAATTACCACGCTGGCAGTATAGTGAGAGGCTGCGTTAGAATGTAAATCAGGACAGAAAAAGAATGTTGAAATGTTGAATACATACAAATTAAAAAATATATTCATCCAAAGGAGGAGAATGGAGTAGCGAACAACATGAAAAGATAGGGAGGTTGCGTGAGATTTTAGCCTGCCAAGGGTTGAAGAAGAGAAGTTTGATTTTAATCACAATGTAGAGAAACATGTAAGCTGCGCCTTACATGGATAAGAGGAGACTTGATCCGCCAATAAGTGCAGAGTAAGAGAATAGAGGATTTCATGGTAGCAAACCAAATGGAATTTGAAATTGTCTATAATTGATGAAGGGTGGAATAATAACATTTAAATTAGAAATTAAATGCCTGTGATAGTCTGGCTTGTATCATTAGACTTGAATTTGAATTGACAAAGCAATTGTCATTTAAGTGCGAAATGGGTTGTGAAGTTTTGTGATTAAAAATCAGATGGAATTTTGTGGAATTGTGAAAGTTAGTTTTGTGAAACATGTGAGATCCATAGGAAATACAAATGTTTATTTAGATAAAAGTGTTGTCCTATATCCAGACCTACCTCAACCCTTAGATCCACAAAATCCCCCAAAATCTCAAAAAAATTCAAAATCCTAGCATCAATTTCTGATTGACACAGTGGTAGGTATAAATGGATGTGTAGATTTTGTAAGAAAATTGGGGCATAAAATAGGTCAATAGTGTTCTACAATATCATAAATTTTCTTTCATCAAGGGATCTTAATCATTGTGTATTGTAGGAATTTTAACAAAAGTTTGATTAATTGTTGTGATTTTTACAAATTACAAATCTTAGAGTAACTTAGAATAATGAAACCTACTAATCTAAAATCATAGAATATCTTAATAAAAATAAAGAGAAGAAAGAGAAGATATGTAGTAGAAATTTGAGCACACAACACAACATATATGGAAAACCTCTTTTTGATATAAAATAGAAAAAAACACTACTAAAAGTAAAAATTAGTGTATTACTTCAAAAAATAAAGATTACAATACAATAGGACCCTTCACTAATCAAGTAGCCCCTATAACAACACTTATGTTGTATGTTGAGGCTTAACCTCAAAATAAAAACTTATAAGACTATCATACAACAAAATTGATGTTAATCCACTTTTAAAATCTAGTGCTTTTTAATGTTTTATTTCAGATTTGGAATCAAACATTCAAGATTTAAGTAAAGTTGGACTATTTTCAACAACTAAATTTTTGGGCAGCAATCTATGTGTACTATTAGTAGAATGCTTATAGATGGAGGTTCTATGGTTTCCTCTCTTTGAGTACAAGGTTTTTACAAAAGATCAAGGAGATGGTCTTGAAAGAGGACTTATGTGCTACATGATGAGTTTGATTGGGATCTAGATATTGTTGTGTAGAATGTTTGGGGAGGTGCAACCCAAACATGATGATCTTTTGCCCTTCTTGGTTTTTTATATTTTTTTAATAATTATATTGGTATTTGGTGATGTTCTTGATGATCTTGTCTTGTGTGTCTTTTAATGTGGGACTTGATATGATTTTTTAAAATTTAAACTTTCATGGTTAGTGTGTCGTGCTAAAATTTTAACCCAAATCTCTATATTAATTTATATCTAAGATATCATGACTTTAGACATTATAATTTTGATAATCTGAATCCCAAAAATTATCTTTTAATTCATTTTTTCAATTTTTTTTAATTTTTATCAAAATATAAAATTCGATAATAATATAAACTAAAAACCCTTAAACATAAACATATTAAACACATGTAAATGTATATAAATAGTAAAATTATAATTAAATTTTAAATAATTTACTTAAAAATGATGCACATACTTTTGCAGCTAAATGAGAATTGTAATTTACTAATTCAAAACGAAAAATAGACGAAAACGAAGATAAAAAAATCAAAATTTTGGTGTTTAATTTATTCGAAAATCATTGACGAATTTAGGAAATTTTAGAGATCATAAATCTTCAGAACTAAATCTTTCCTTAAACGTTAAGGTGAGTTTTGTGTGCAAAAGGGAAAAATCTAATTCTCTATGATTTTTATCATTACGAATTGGATTTCAGAAGATGAAATAAAACAGATTTAACATCACAGACTATTGAAAATTTCTGCAAAAGGGTTTTCGCCATTCAGTAGCTTATAATTTGTTTAACAATCAATGAAAAAAAACCCAGACAGAAAGGGTTTTCGCCATTCAGTAGCTTATAATTTGTTTAACAATCAATGAAAAAAACCCAGACAGACAAACTCAACAAAATTATATACAATACATATATCGTTCCATACGAATCCAAAAAAGCAGTCTCCAAAGAAAAAGACTGTTTTCCTTCAACAAGATAATCCCAAGAAGAGATTACTTTTAAATAACGCTATTGCCATATACAATACCAAAATCTCCAAAGTTAAAAAAACACAGTTTCCTTTATACATGTCCTCATTCAAAGTGAAGAATTTTATTTGACAGAGTGAGTCCTAAGGAACATATTTCCCCCCCACTTGAGTGTGCTTAAAGAGGTGATTTTGAGAACAAGGCCTTGGGAGAGATCATCTGTGTCCTGAATATGGGGATTGTCCATTAATATAAATGGAGCATTACATTTCTCACTTATTGTCTGCAGAGTCTCTCCCTCCTCAACCGTATAAATCTCCTCGCATGCCCCATCTCTATTGTCATGTGGGTGCATGAATTGACTTCTTCCTTCAACACCTGCCATTACTAACAGAAAACAAGAAAACAGAGCAATACATCTCTTTTCTGTTATACTTGCCATTAAGTGAATATGTAATGAAAATAGCTTCCCGCAGATGGATTGAAATCAGCTGCAATTGACTCACTATTTCACGCTGACAGAAAGGAGTAGTAGTTAGGGCAAATTTTAGCCTCCTTCAAAGAAAGGTTAGCAAAAGGCTTTTATAAACCACAAGCATAGATTTGTCTATGACATGTTTGACACGGCAAGATTAGCTGGAGTGTTAAACACTCATTTTTCATACTCATAGTCAAATAATTAAAAGTAATTTTAAATCTTATTCTAAAAAATGATGACTGATTGTTTTACTGATGACTAAACAGCTCAGCCACTACACCAGGTGTCCTTCAACATAACATAATTATTTGTAAAGTAATTATAAATTTTAATTTTCTACGAAAAAATATATTTTTTTTAAAATTAAAACTCTTCTTGAAAAGAGACCCTTTTCTAAATACCTAGATAGTCTTTTTCATATACAATAATTGACTAACTGTAAACCTAAAATGCTAGAGGACAAGTTTACAGTTAAGGAATAAGTCTTAGATTATTCTTTTCTAGATGGACAGCAAATGAACTAGAAGGGCAAGCTAAGACCTGCTAAACTCTTATCCCATAATATTTGGTCAACAACTTATTTAGAATTGATAATTTAAATACGTACCATTTTCCAAATACTATTTAAGATGTGAGTTATTTACAAGTGTCGCATTTTAATTTGTATAGAGGGCTGTGAAGGTGGTTGATAAATTGAATATGCATGCTGACGGAATCCAGATGATTTTAGAATTGAGAGGTGCGTATTCAACGATATTAATTTACATATGATTTTTTTATATTTTAAATCAATAATTATATAAATATTCCTAATGTAGGTGGATTCATAAATTTGAATTGCTTATAATTTTTTTTGTTTAATTATGACATCAGATTTACTAAATATCTTTCATATATCTATTAAAAAGATGCTGACAGATATTAATTTTGATGTATTTATATTTAATTTATTTAAAAAATCTAAATATCTCTTAGATTTTTTAAATAAATATATTTAAAATATCTATATTGATTATATATAATCAGTTACAATTGTTATGATTAATCTAATTGAAATTTGTATAATTGTATAGGTTTCTTTTATTTTTTGATCTATCTAAACTAACCCATATAATATGAACATAAATAGGTACTTATGGTTAGATAAAAAGAAAATAAGAGATATAAACATTATTTATTTCAATTTTCTTATTCTAGTTTAGACATTACTTATTTTATTTTAGTTTAGAGATTATTTATTCTTCAATTGAAGGGCTAATTTATTTGTCAACAATAAGTGAGAAACTATTAGCAAATTTTGAAAAAAATAAAAATAAAATTATTTGCTTTAACTTGTACTTCAATAGTTATTTTTTTTATATAGATATCATTTTTAATAATGATCTAAATTATTATATAGATTTAAAGAGATAAATAAGTTATATGATCATTATTATACTCTCATTTAGATAATTAGGTCAGATCCCAAGTGTTATATTTATGTGACATCCAAGTCATAAGTAAGATATATAGGAGCCAATGGTTAGTTTATTATCATCATATTGCAAATTGTGTTTTTATTGGAGATATCTAGAGGTTTACTCTTTCAAAGTGACTCATTATTCTCAAGTATTATGTTGGTTTTATATTCAATCATTTAGTATATAGTTTAGTAATATTAAATTAATAAATGATATCATGTACATATGTTAAATAAATGTTAGTTTAAATTAAGTTAGAATATTAGTTGGGAGGTAGTTGGAAGTAGTTTTGGGATGTTATAGGAAAACAAGGCTTTATAAAGCCACAATATAAAAATGAAAATAATATATATCATTTTATTATAATGTTGTGCAAAGGTGTAACCTATGCATTTTCTCTACCAAATTTAATATGGTATAAGAGCACGTCCTGGTTTTGTGCCTATGAAATGTTGAATGCAATGGCGACTCATGAATGCAATCCAAATCACATTTTGTGTTTGTAATTTTTGTTGAGATTTATCACAAAGGAAATTTGAATATGCTTCCCATGGAGAATTGAGTGTGTATATTTGATTTTTTAAAATTGATCTTTGTTCCTATGAAGTGGTGATAATGATGCTTATGTAATAGTAAAGGATTAGATTAAAATAATATTTGTTGATTTGTTATGCTGATTATGTATGAGAAGAAAATAGTGCTAAATTGTTGTAGCCAGTCTCATACTATACCCAACAACCCTTAGCGTTAAAAGAGATATTTTTTGTATTCATTTCATCTTATTAAGGATGTAGGAACTGATCATCATATAAATTTACAAAGGATTATATTGATCAATGTTGTAGGAGCATCTAAGTCCATGAGCAATCCTGCATTGCCCAAAAACATTTTCTTTTTATTTTCTCATTTTTGGTGTCTCTCTGCATCTTGTGTGCTCCTTGATTTGATGGTGAAGGTTTCATGAGCAAACCTTTTACAGTTTGGAAGAATTAATTATTTTGCAACTTCAGTTGACAATTTGGCAAAAGTTTAAAATTTTAAATCTGTGTAGGTTTGGGAAAAATCCTTTTGTAAGGATCTATGGGTATCATTCCAAGCTTGCATGCCAATTTTTCTTGTGAATTAGAGAACTTTGATTTTTCGCCTGTCAGCACCCGAGTCAACTCTTGACAAGTTGTTTTGCAATTACTTAATTAATTTTCTCCTAATTCTCATTGCACGTTCAATGTGTTATTTCCAAACATTAAGTTCGGATAATTGATGCTCACTTGTTGAAATTCCAAAATTTAGTTTGTCCAAAATTTTAAAATTGTTTGAAAATACCTATTTAGAGGCTAATTGAGGGTGTTTCCAAGTCACAAATTTCAATTTAAAAAAAATGCAAATTACCAAATTATTGTGTGTGGGTTTTAATGCCTATTTAAGGCTATTTTAATAAAATTTTGAAAGGGGCTATTATGGCAGAAATGCCATGCCCAAGGTGGAGAGAAAGTGGGTGTGGGAAATGAATCATGTTGCCCCATTTTTTGTCTTAATTAAGACATTAAAAACAACACTATAGGGAGGTGTGGAGAAGCAAGTGGTGGTTGGAAATGTCTATAGAAGATGCTACATAGGATTGGGAGAGCTGGAAAAAAGTTTATGACGGCTAAAAATGAAATGAGTAGCAAGTACAAAGAGGAGAGGGGGCATAGAAGTGGGGTTTGCTAAATGATGTTTAGGGAGATTAAAAATTAAAACTTTGTTGCAGGTAAAAATACAGAGAGGCGGCATTGAAGAATGGGGAATTGTGTGAAGAATATGAGTAGTAAAAAACATAAGTAATTTTTTGTAAGTAAATAGAGGAGTGGCGTGCAGGTTTGAGCAACGGAAAGAAGAAGCTACAAGATGATTTTTGGGCAGCGAAAGGAAACTACAGGAAGAGCCTGTTGTGTAGATGGACTCCATGATGTATTGAGAAAATTTTGTAATTGTTTCTATGAGAATAAAATAATTTTTAGTTTTGAATTGATTTTTTTCTCTCTATTAGGTCTTCATGATTGTATGAATTTGTGTATGGGAAGATTGTTATTTATTGTGATAGAGATATGTTGCATTGTGTGTTGTGAGAAAAAGTTGGGTGTTGCATCAAATGGTATTAGATTGAGTGATCTTGAGTGCATAAGCATAGCACCGAATGTGAGCTAGCTTATGCTAGGATTTGTGGGTGAGGATTGAACCTATTTCGAAGCTCTAGAGGTTGTTGCAAGTGTGTGGAGTCCTATAGTTGTGAAGAGATGAGAATAAAATATCTTCACAAGAGAAGAGATTGAGAGGATTTCAAGATACACCTGAGAAGGACAATTCCTAGAAGAGTATAGACAATGCTAGAAGACTTTCACTGTTACACCCCAATTGTGTAGTTACTATTTACTATTACTATAATGGGTAAATATGAATTCTGGAGATGAACAAATTCTTCTCGTACCATGTTATCAATGTGAATGTTACCTCTTTTGATGTTATCTCATTTTATGTTATCTCAGTTGATGTTATGTCATGGGGAAATATTGCATATATGAGAATGGATGGCTATTGAATTGTTATTCTAACTTTGGAGATGTTTTATGTATAATGCATATGTTGTGTACAATTGACTATCGTGGGCAAGTGTTAGTGGATGCAGGTATATGTTCCATTCCTCCAAGCGAAGGGGAAGCATCACTCAAGAGAAGATCTTGGTCGGGTAACCGATAAAAGTAAATTATCTAAGCATACACACACCACATTAGAATGATTGAGTTGAGTCAGTTTGTGGGTAGTTGGTAAGTCATCCTTAGTTGACATGTCTGCATTGGAGAGTCTTGTTTACTACTGCATGCATTATTGGGTGATGTTTATCTATTCGAGCTTTGGAGATCTTTCTTTTACTATTACAATTATATTGATAAGTGCAACGTACGTGGAGTAAGTGTATATATATGCACATACATGCCAATGGCATCTAATGACATGTATATGCACATGTATAGATGTACTACACGTAAATACTTATCAATATGATGGTAGAATTATGAATAGCTATATGTGAATCGAATGTGAATATATATATATATGTATGTATGTATGTATGTGTGTATGTATGTATGTATGGTATATACATGTATCCATATGTATATGTGTATCGATACACGTACGTTGGTGGATGGACATACTCATACGAATGTACATCGATATAGATACACCTACATAAACATGTACATAGAGGCATATACTTTTATACATATGTATATATGCATGCATTCGATATATTGTGATTATATGCAAATACTATATTGACTGTATTCATTTGTACTTATATATCGAATGTATACTTGTCTAAATATTGTATAAATATTTACATTGATAGTCTATGATATATATATATATATGTAAATATATATTAATGTTATATATATGCATATTTATATATATGCATATATATACATAAACATATATATAAATGGTATTTATATATATGTATATGATATATTATATATATATAATAATATATATTTACACATATTATATATATTAATTATTGACTATCATTTACTTTAATAGAAGCCGATTTATAAAGGCTGGTTATAGTCGATAATGACAATGATTTTGGAATCTGAATGAAAGTTACTTATGACTGCTCTGTGAACCCGAGTCTCACTCACAATGTCATGTATTATGAACCATATGTAATGCATTTTGAGTTGTCTTATATCGATACAAGCATGGACTTGGTCAACGCCTTTGATAGAGATTAACTTTGACTTAGTAAACTTTTCCACCATGTTTAATATATCTATCAATGACTTTGTCCAATGTATTTAATGTCTTAGTTGACTCATTACCAAACCTAGTCAATGATTGCTTGCTATTGCGAATCAGAAGTTGATTGTTTCTAATGGAAAATAAAATGTGCCAACAAGTGAGGAGTGTGGATGAATTTGGCACCACCTCTAGAAACCCAATTGTTGTAGATGTCTATTTCATATGATAATTTGAATTGACCATATGCATATTGAATAAGTCTTTGATTGTTGTCAGTATTACAAGTTGACCTATAGATTATTTTGCTTAGTATGAACTTGATAGGTCACCACCTTTTTGTTGTGTTTAATGTGTTGCTTTGCATGGAGCTTGATGTCCTTTAACATGCCTAAACTGTAGGCTATGAAGTTACCAAGCTGCTCGATAAATAGTTGAGCCATTAGGGAAGGGACACATTCTTTCACAAGATTACACATCTTTTGCATTCTTCTTGCAAGTCTTTATACTGTATTATTTCCAGCCATACTCTATTATATATTGTGAGAGAGAAAGGGAGAGATTTCTATTTAGTTTGTGATGAAGTTGTTGTTGAGAGGAGTAAACTATAAACTTGAGAGATAGAGTTTCTTTGTGACATTTTTGAGAAGCTATTTATCAAGCTTGCTGCTGATTGGAAAGGGATGCATTGCTACCATTTGTTTGGGTAAAGCGATAATAGGCATGATGATCTCTTCTTTATTATTTTACTTATCAATGATGTGTCTTGCATGTATGTTTGAGTTGTCTTTTCCAGTATTTGCATTAGAGAAATTAGAGTGTCTTGAAAAGGAAATTGAAGCTTTTATGTTGTATTCATGATGTGCTTTAAGTACTCCATAGTAGGAGATGGGTGTTTATCATAAGTATTATATACTAGATAGTATGATTGAACATGAAAGGAACATGTGAAACACCTAGCTAAGTTATTGATTTAACTAGAAAAGCTTGTGTTTACTCCTAGGATAGATAATCTGGTATGGGAGGGAGCTTGTCTACTTGTTAAGCATGTTTATTTCAAGTATGTGAAATGTTGATAGGTTATCTCTGGGATGATGGAATATCCATTGAAGGAAATACATAGCTTGTGAACTTACTTGTTAAGTAGGTTTAATCCAAGTAGATTAATATGGTGATAGGTTATCTTTGGAATGATAGATTATCTATTGAAGGAAATACCTATGCATAGTTTAAGATGGCCTTAAGTCAAATCGACCCTGGGTAGTGTAGATGATAAATGCCCTTGATTTGAAGTATTGAATGAGAACACTTTTTCCAAAGTAGTGGGAATGTCCGAGACTCCACTCTAGATAGTGTGATTGCGAGACTCCACTGTCAGTTCACCATGGTCTAGTAAATACATACCAGTTCAAGATTGTGGGATTACAAGTTCTAGTTATGTAGGACGCAACACTATGCTAAGTTGGTTGTTGTTATCGGTTACTCTACTAGTCTCTTCGTTGAAGGGAAGGGCCATCTATGGAATGATAGATGTGTGTGGGATTGCATTAAGAGTCTGTGGTTGGTTGAAAAGTGCTTGAGTGATGCTTCTCCTCCAGAGTAGGTGATAAAAGATTTGAAAGGATCTTGGACCGTCTTACAACTATTTGTTCCAAAGCTCATTGAGCTCTATATGTAAATGTATGCATTCTTGTATTGTTGTAAATTATGAATTATTGTAAAGAAATAGAATCATTATTGTATTATGTTTTTCATCTTTGTTCATATATTTTCAATAAAGAAAAGAATTTTTTTTATTGCAATGGCTTATTACTTAGTTAAATTACTCGAAAGGTGAAAACTACAAATTTTTACTTCATTCAAGGGTTGGCATGTTACATGTGGTATCAAAGCTAACAATTTTAGCTCTAGAACCTATGAGCTCATCATTCTTTCTGTCCAAAGTTATCTAATGTTGTGAATTCTTGTGCCAGGATGGTGTGTCTCAAATTTATTGCTCGAAAGTTAGTAATAAAAAATGAGTGCTACCTCAAGGCCAAGAAGGAAAGGGAAGCCATCATTGGAACAATTGAGGGAACTAACTACGACAATGCCATCTGGTTGAGTGACACCAAAACCTTTAGTCATGCACTTTCTTGAATCAGTGATGTGTGTTAACATAGATCGACTGCCACTACACCAAAATCCTAAGTTGTCAATGAGGGCGACATCGAAGAGGTTTAAGGGGTATCGACGAGGGTTGAGGACCCCACGTGACAATAATTTACCCTCCCAGTCAAGAGATCTACAAACATAATTTATTGAAAGATGAAAAGAGTGTCAAGAGTGGGAGTCAAACCCTCCCCAATAGAGTCACCAATTTTGTAAACACTGACCGACTGCCACTATTCCAAAAGCCTAAGTTATCAGTGAGGGCAACATCAGAGAGGTTTAAGGGGTACCAATGAGGGTTGAGGGTACCACATGACAAAAATGTGAAGAGAAAGATGAAGATGGAGGCTATGTACAACTACATACCAATTGTATCACTAGAAAAGTCTGAGTCATTACCGATTTTAAGGGATATGCCTTCATAAGAAAGTGTTAGTCTGACATTCATTTTTAGGGACCCTAGAGTTCTTCCATTGGCTGAAGTAATAGTAATTTCTTCGAGTAATGAGTCTGAGGAATATGTACCATGGACACCGCCAGATGAGAAATGGTCTCATGAACAAATGTTTGGAAAAATGGTAGAGTACATTATTGATGAACACCATATTGACATTGTCTCTCATAATTATGTATCGAATGAAAAATACGAAGGCTAATATCCTTTTTGGGATAGGTACAAACAAATGAGAGATGAGTAGAAAGATAGGGAACAACAACTGTCTCAGTTTGTAGGTTATACTTAGGTTTAAGTTATGTGCCAAAGAGTGAAATGAAGGATACTCTCCACTCGACTATCTGAATAGTCACTCCATGTAATCAAGGGATATTTAAATCCTCATGAAATGAATAAAATTATGTGTTTATCAAAAAGAAGTGTGTGCTTAATCTTATGTGGAAATCTTTGTGTGCATATGAGTGTCATTTTTAATGTTGTCCATAAGATAGTTGATAACGTACTGTAGTCTAATATGGATAAACATTCAGGCAAGGACCAATCACACAAGGATGGTGAGGACATGAACTAATCCCGATGGAAGCCAAGAGGTTTCACAAGGAACCATTGGAGTAGAGGCTAGGATTGCCCAAATATTGGCAAGGTTGGCTAACCTTGAACAAGAAAAAGTTAAGGATAGGGTAGAAAAGGAAGTACCCATTAATGAGCATGAGGGGGAA
>VDFB02347288.1:0-10993 GCA_007258455.2 Sequoia sempervirens
GAAATATGAGGTGAAAGCCCTTGTACAAAACACATCTGTCAGATTGAGTTGTGTTTCCCACAATTGGGTGTAGCCATTGTGGATGTCATGTTGATAGAATGCATTACAAGACATGATACCCTTGAGTGGGACTAAAGGAAGACTTTCCTATGAATACCTCCCTAGCTAAGAGGGAGTGTTGATGTTTTGGGGTAGCTTCGGGAGGCATTACTCAGAAAAGATTCAGATATAAGCTAGTCGGCCAAATCATAAACAGTTATTGAATTTGTTGGGTCAGCCCAAGTGAAGAATGATGCCTGGATTTGTGTATATAGGAGAGAAACTCTCCTCATTCAAACATTCATTCATTCATTCGCCATTTAGTGATCAAGAAGAAGGTTCGCTGCTCAAGAAGGAGGTTCCCTATTGCTTAGAAGTTCACACTACTTCAGTGCTGGGTTATATTATTGTACTCTGCCTATCTTGGCTTATTCTCAAGTGCTATTTTTGCACTGTTGTACCTGATCTATTATTAGTGAAGTCTTGCTGGGTTTTTCTCCCTTGAGTAGAAGGGTTTTCCCAGGATAAAAAATTCTGTATTCACTCTTTGTTTATTTTTTCTGCTTACTTTCATAACTGATTCAAAATTAACAACAACTATATACATAAAATTCTATAGCATTACCACCCTATGCTATCTACTAGAAGAACTATAAACAATGCTAAGCCAACATCTAATAAACAATTAAAATAATTCCACGCTTGTCCTTGAATCCCTTGTATACCAAGTAGTACCATACCACACACCATAAAATCCTAAGACAAAACAAGGAAGAAACTACCATAGTTTGACTACACACAACAAGAAACCATTACCCAATGCCCATGACAATGTAAAATTTACTAATGCCCACAAGCATTGCTTCTACTAGAAGTTGTTGTTTTCCACCTTTCAAATCCATAGTCTATAATGACCCCTTTTTGGTGGAAGCACTTAAACCCGAAACTTGCATTCGAAGTGTTCCTTAGATGGACATTAGAATATTAGAGATTATAGATTTCAGTAATAATATCTAATAAGATCAAAGATGATATAAATATTACATACTTGCCAAAGGATTATTCATTTCCTCCATGTCACTCACTATGAATAATTCCTTTATAATATATTTCATAAGTGCATTAGGGATAGTACTAAACATCTTTCAAGAAATCATTAATGGAATTCTATTATACTATTCATCACCATAGTGAATGAATAGAGTCATTATGACTTTTAAGGCTTCCTAATATTGCAAGCACCGTTATTTGCACAATCATATATATATTAACTAAATAAGGATATATTACCTTTTTTAATTGACTTAATTTATAAAAACATATATATATCTTTATCTCTATATAAATATGTATATAAGTATTCTATTTCAATATCATCATACCTGTATCATTATTCATATATGCTTTGTGATACTTATGTCATATTACCCATTATAAATTCCATCTATATCTAAGTATGCTTAATTAACTAATCATCAATCCTTACCCGATGGTTGCACAAACATGTCCTTCAACATATTCTCTATATTTCCTCCTCTTTATATTTTAAGTACAATTCTTTACTCAGAAATATACATATAATTATCACGTATATGTGAAGTATATATGTTGGCTCTAACTACTATCAAATCCTTAACTTCTTATTACACATTCATTTATTTTTATTTAATTATCTCTGACTGATATTACGTAAATTCTAATTACATACACTAATTATCAGCCCTTATTTAAGCATAGGATAACATTACCTGATTGGGCTGATCTGCAGGGACTCTTCTTACCTTTTCTATTGCTGTCGATCTGCAGAGGTCAGCCTGCCAATGTATTCTTTTCTCCAGCCACAATGATTTGTTCCTTTTTGAATCTATTCTAACTTTATTCCTTCCAACCACGATTTTATATAGCATAGAATTAATATAATATAAAAATAACATAACATGAAAGTTTGTATATCCCGATACTGCCTGATCCTCTATTCTCCACTAGCCACCGATGATGCCCTTTTTGCTTGGAATAATTCTCATTAAATATTGATCTCTTGAGGAAAGGACACGTCTTTAGGCAGAGAACTTCCCTTGGTTGAAACGTTGCTTTCCCTTGGAATCGCTGATTATTCTAATTGCTTCATATTACTAATGTTTATGCATGATAAAGGGAAGCAGTACTTTAAAGGGTCACTGTTTATATTTAAATGATAATGATCATGCCAAAACAATGGTTTATATTTATAAGAATATTTGAATAGGATCTACAGCAGATCTAAATAATGATGTGTATTTATTTTTGTGAGAGTATTTTATGTTGATAATTATAATTTTCAATTTTATTTATTATTTTATTCAATGTTGATTTACTTGAATTAAATATTTATATTTTAATATTAAAGCGTAAATATTAATTTGCCAATATATTATTATTATTTGTTGATTTAAGATAGCTTCGGTCAGATATAAATGATGATTGCATTCATGCATCATCATCATTTATATTTAACCTAACTGTTCTTAAAATATAAATCCATCAAATTAGTTATTCGAATTTGTAAAGATGATCAAAATTCGAAATTGGATAAATTGAATTCATATTGATGATTGTTGAATAACACTCATATTAGTTTTGTTAAACACCGAATGGCTTCAGTTGGTTAAGAAGCCCGCGCGCTCAAGGGACACGTCCCATGAGTGGACGCATCTTCACTTTTTGGAGACACGTCCTCTCATGAGACGCGTCTCTCCTTGAGGCGTGTCTCCATCATATATATGGGACTTCTTTCCCTCATTTGCGAAACATAGAAATCGATAAATGTTCTGCAATCAGCACATTTTGACACAAAAGAATTAAATCTGACTTAGAAGTAAGAACAGAATTTCAAGCTTAGAATTTCATAGGTACATATAGGATTAAATCTGATAAGATTAAATTACAATTACATTATTATTATTATAAATATTGTCTTATGGTAATTAATATTTGTATTTATCATAATTGTATATCAATATTTATAATTTATAATATCTAGAGTTGTGAAAGTTAGGGGACATGACAGTCCACCCTGCCCAAGATTGCTTGTCCTCAAGCAATCTCAAACTTTGAATTACAACTAATCCACTAAGAAAGTCTTTTATCATTGTTAAACATAAGCGATTATGAACACACATGGTGTAACTATGTTGCAAACATGCAAGTATGCAAGTCATACACGTAGACACTCTTGCTAAATATGCATCAATCACATCTGACATAGAGAGGATATTTTAGACATGTAGCAATCAACGACATACAATAGGAACACATATAATCACTCATGTTGAATACATACCATACATGGAGCAAATTAACGTACATGAAACAGTCACAAGGTATGCACATAAGATATTGTAAGTCACAATCACATCAGAAATGAGGCCGTTAACATATTGAAAGACACATAAGTCACGTTACGAAGCCTATTCAAGGTATTAAGAAGGCACTCATGTATGAAGAATCTTGACAAACATGAATTAGTCATACATAAAGCTTTTATGAATTAATCAGGCACATCAAATATATAGCAAACACATGATTACTCGCAAGATATGATACATACGCTTAGGAATTACAAGTAAGGCACGTTAATACACTCAAGGTATGCTAATACACTTGAAGAAGCATTTGTGTTGAATCGGAAGTATACACTCAAAAAATAGAACATACATAATAGAAATATACACATGCAGTAACACGCTAAACTTATTAGGCATAAACAAGTATGTAAGACATGAGGTACACTCAATGAATCATACATTTGAATAGACGTAAGCAGTAAAGCATGAAGTACAGGCATGAATTAATACATGGAGCATGGAACATAGACTCGAATACATAAGGCATGAAGTCTTCACGCTTGTATATATAAAGCATGGGGTATGCTTGTCAATCGCAAGTAGACATGCTGAAAACACACCAATCATGAAAGACATATCAGAAAGTTATCCACAGAGCAGTCATGTTGAATATATTAGCCATAAATGTATACAAGATACGAGCATGGAGCAAACATGAATACATGTATAGAGCATAATCACAGATTACACATGAAGCATACAAATACACGAAATACACTTATAAATACATGGAGTAAGACACTCAATATGAGGCAAATTCACATAGAAGCAACGAGCAATAAATTACACACAAGGCATATAAATCATGTAATTATACGTAGAGCACATAAACTCAGTCAAGGTATGCAATGTGTAAATACTCATAAGGTAGGAAGCAATATAAATACACCCAACAAATACAAACAAACACATATACAAGTTATAGAATATACACTCAAATACATATACAAGTTATAGAATATACACTCGAATATAAATACAATCATAGAGTATATACTCGTATAAACACAAGGAATAGAGTATACATACAAATACAATCATAGAGGATACACTCAAATACCAATACAATGAATAGAATATACACTCAAATACAAATACACTCAAGTGAAGTATACCGTCAGACAATTGGGAGGGGGGATTTGGTGCATCCCATACTACACTGTGGACTCGTCCACCATCCCAAGGTCATCAAGTATACACATTAATGAAACACAAATATACTTCATGAAATAAGAATACTAAGTTGAAAGACATTAATTCAAACACAATTAAAAATCAAGGTAGCCTTCCTTATTAATCTATTGCTTCTTACACATTACATGTAACAGTGCATTTAATTTGTAATTTTTAAGCAAATCAAATAGATACTAAAACACCCCAAGTTATCATCCCTTGTTCATCAACATAATAGGCGAGGCAAGAGAGGACCACACACAAGGATGCCCTTAGCGCCTCCCTTCTCAGCCCGAGGGCGGCCAACAATCAAACGTTGTAATGACCCCCTCGACCCTCAATGGCAGACCGCAGTCATCCAAGGAGGGTGGCCTACCTCAAAGGGATCCTAGTATCTGCTCTCCTTATGTGCTCCCAATTTCCTCCCTAATGATTTGACTGAGAAAGGATAATAATTTGGTAGTGGTTATCATCTCCTAATAATGCAATACTATTATGCTATACTGTGATTCATATTACTATCTTTATCATAGATAATATCATCCTGTACAAGAATCAAGTTCATTCTTAGTGCAACTGTACATACCAGATTCGTAGTCAATCACAATACAATCCTTACAGTATTGTCGATTACTGTTTATCTTCCACTAAGATGAATTCGTGATATATCTGTTTGCATCCAGCCTTAAAGATTTTTTTCCCAATTCAAAATAACATATTAGCAATACTATAATAGTGACATGCCGATAATAAATAACATCAATTAGACAAAAACTGTATTCATCAACCACCTATAACATATTTATCGTTCATCATATATTTTTATCAATCATATTTAGTTAGGTCTATTAACCACCAATTAGTATTTAAATTCCCTATTTTTTTATTTTTATTTTTTATTTTTTTCCCAAAACAATATCACTGTCTTTATTCAAAATCTCACAACTTACATATATCTTAATAACTATGATGAATGCCAACAATAAAGTAATTATATTCAATGGTTGCGAGACTGTCATGTCCCCATCCTAGTCAGCACAGCTGGTGACAAGGTTAGCCTATCATTTCGATCCTCGTAGGCTGACAGGAGTGTGCAAAGGATCATCTGGAGCCGTTGCTCAGTGTTTGGTAGCTCCAGTTTGCAGTCGTATCAGGTTGGGCCTTCGCAGAATCTTCCAGTGAGCATTTTCAGGAAACTTTCTATTTTTAGAAAGTTAGGTCAGGCGGAAGCTGCTATTTCGGGCAGGGCACCTGGTTCAGCCATTCAGCTCAGAATCCACCCAGTTCAGCAGTTGGTTGATTTGACGGAGAAATAAGGAGTAATTAAGGAGTTATTAAATATTTAATAATTTGACTTTATATTAAAGTCACTTTATTGAAATATTTAAATATTTAATTATTTGGCTTAATTATAAAGTACTTAATTATACTTTATAATATATTATTAAAAGGTGACTTAATGAGTATTTATATTCATCAAAAAGGGGACGCCAATAATTAATTATTTTTCCTAAGTCAAAGTGCAAATTAAATCATTAATTTAAATGATTATTTTAAAGGAGATTTGGGTCGAATTTTCCTTCAAGGCAATATATACCTTTCACAGGCAAAATCGAACTATCATGTTTATTATTCAATTTTGTCTTCTTGCATCTAAGCTTTGGAGTTTGCAAACCCTAGGGTTTCTGGCAGACCATCGTTTCTGGAGAACGAAAACTCTTCAGAGATCAGGCAGACTGAGGCTGTGAAATACCAGCTGAAGCTTGCACTTGGTGATTTCATCCAGAAGTCACAGACTGAGCTTATCCATTTATTTTAGCAGAGATTTACAGAGGAAATCATCAGATTAATAAGGCGATTTCATCAGAAGGCTTTATTCAGAGATCAAACATCATTTATTGGAGGCCGTACTTTCTCATTAATTGCTGTCAGCCGTACTTTTCTGTACTTACTTGGCCGTACCTTCTCAGCTTCAGAGGAACGCCTCTATTTCTCAGCTTCTGGTGTTTGGACACTGGGCGCCATGATCTACTGAGGTTGTGCATAGATTTTCGAGCCAGAGGTTCTTCATTTATTGGCCGTACCATCACATTTATTGCTGTAGCCGCCATTCAGGTTCCTTTCAATAATTTCATTGTATCTCTCATTGCATGTTCAGATTTCTATATTGTATGTTCTGGAAAAGTTGAAATAAAAGAACACCTATCTATTCTGAACAATTTCTATGCATTCCAAGCTTGTATGAATTTTTTATGAATTTTTCATCAATTCCTAGCGGAATCGCAATTTTCATTTTGCCTGTGAAAAACTACAAAAACACAAAAAAATCGAAAATTTGCAAAAACAATACAAAAACAATTAGGGTTTGAAATAGAGAACCACCAGGGTTCTGACAGTGGTATTAGAGCATAGATCTCCTGCCATCCTGTGCTTTTTCAGTGCTTTTCAGTATTCAAAGTGCTTTTTGCTTGCCTTTTCATGAGCTGAGATTCTATTCAGTATATGAGAGGCGTAGGAACAGGCAAAGACGAGGATTGGACAGGTCCACCTATTCCTGAGGGTCAGACAGTGTCAGGGGTACTTGGGATTCACAGATCCAGTTCTAACAGTAGTGAAAACAGTGTTGCAACCCTAATGGCAGATCGTGAGATTCCTACAGAGGCACGTAGAGATCCAGGGAAGGCACATGCAGAGGGTGATATCACCGATGAGGAGTTTAGACGGAGACACGACAATATGATGGATATGATGTCTCAGTTGATGGGCACTATTAGACAGTGTACGCCCACACAGCCACACTTCATACAGATTGGACAGACGAGCGGGACTGCACTAGTGGATCAGCCATTGGCATCCGTACCTAGACAGCCGTCACCGATCTACCAGGAGCGTAGGCCAGGCCAGCCTACTTTCTTACCTAGAGAGACTCCACCTCAGACTCCAGGAATGAGCATAAGTCTGACATCGGGAGTTTCAATACGGAAGGAATGGCATGTCGATTAAGCGGACTTAGCCCGAGATTTCATGGTGTTAGAGTACACATGTCACTGGCGCTTTGAATCCAAGCGAGCATTTCATGAGTTTATAGATGTCTATAAACCCAGAGGAGAGTAAGTTTGACCTTGACCCCACGGTATCGGTAGCGATACAATTGAAGCGAGTTCACGGTGTATCGGTAGTGAATTACATTGCCATATTTTGATGGGTCTGAAAAGACATCAGCGAGGTCTTGGGTCCAGAAATTGGACAATTACTTGTCACTTAGACCTATGCAGGAGGATGAGGCAATTAAATTTGCTACTTTACATCTTGACGGAGTAGCACATGATTGGTGGCACCATGGCATGTATACGCTAGGCCATCATGCGGTCAATACCTATCAGGAGTTCACCAGCAGACTGATAGAGAGGTTTGATAAGAAGGATCCGGAACTGTATTTCAAAGAGTTGGCTCAGCTCAGACAGACAGGCAGTTTGGATGCATACATTGGTGAGTTTCAGAGAGTGGCAATCATGGTCACAGGGATTTCAGAGCGGATACTTATTATACTATTTGTTGAGGGTTTGACAGAACCCATGAGAGGTTGGGTTAAAGCTTTTGACCCAACTACACTTCAAGAGGCCATGCGGAAGGCGCGAAGCATGGAGCTTGCAGCACCTCGCAGCAAGTTCAATTCAGGGTCCACTCCATACACGAGACCCAACAGGCCTTTCGATAGAAACAATGACAGAAATAGACCCTTTGAGCGGAGGAAGGATCAACAGGATCCGAAGAGACAGAATGCACCACCATTTGACAGGGAAACGTTGAATGAATTAAAACGCAAGAAAAAGTTATGTTTTGGTGCAAGGCACCTTATGATGAAAGCATATGCCCCGCCGTCCAGAAGTCAAAATAATCAAATGGGTGGTGGTTTTACTTATGAGTGAGCAATCGATCTGTAAGACCAGCAAGCTGATTCCGAGCCTTCAGATGATGAGAAGTCCGAAAATGAGGGTGAGCATGAAGGTGGAAGGAAGCTACAGGAAGCCCATCTGACTAGTCTTCAGAGAGATGGTTCATTTCGACTTCGTGGGCTCTTAGCAGGTCAGAAAGTGATTACATTGTTGGACACAGGTGCTACACAAAATTTTATTGATGCACGTTTAGTTGAGAGGCGTGGCATCCAGACGGAGGCTTTCGAGGGTATTCGAGTCAAGGTGGCTGACGGATATACTCTCAAGTGCGACATAAAGATTACTGATCTTCCGATGAGATTGAACAACTATGAATTCAAGACTGAATTCTATGTTGTTAATATGGGGGATACAGATGTTGTATTAGGGATGGCATGGTTGCATGATTTGGGTGAGTTCACGCTCAACCTACGGGATATGGAAATGAAATTCAAGGTTGACGGGAGACCACATGTCATCAAGGCGATTCGGGATAGTAATCTGAGGATGGTTTCATTCAGACGGATGGAGAGGCTCATTCGTCATGATATGGTTGACTGGGCGGCTGAGTGCATGTTGATGCCAGCCCAGCAGGAGCCGCAGAAGGGTGAGTACCACCCTAACATACAGATTTTGAGGACTAAACACTCCAAAGTGTTTAGTGATATCCCACCTGGTAGACCTCCAGACAGGGGTACGGAGCACATTATTGAGTTGGAGGAGGGCGCAAAGCCCGTTATGATCACTCCCTACCGACATCCGAAACGACTCAAAGATGAGATAGAGAAGACCATTAATGAGTTGTTAGCTATGGGCCATATCAGACCTAGAAGGTCTCCTTTTGCTTCATCAGTTGTATTGGTGAAGAAGGAGGACGGATCACTTCGGATGTGTACTGATTACAGGCAGCTCAACAAAAGAACAATCAAAACGGGTACCCTATTCCGCATATAAGATGAAATTTGATAGATGAGTTACTGCAGGCGGTCTTCTTCTGAATTGATTTGTCAATTACCATCGGTCGAGATAAGGGAAGCGGGATATTAGAGAAAACCGCTTCCGGTACCATTCGCGGTCCCGCCGAGTTCTTGGTTATGCACCTTAGGTTAACCCGATACACCTACCACTGCCGGGCAACTATGAGCGGGGTTTTCGATTAACCGATTGAGGAGATTTGTGTTGGTCTTCTTCGACGACATTTTGGTTTATAGCAGGTCATGGGATGAGCATCTGGCTCATTTGGACACAGTCTTGGGTATCTTAGCAGATGAGTCTTTCTATGCTAAGGAATCCAAGTGCGAGCTTGGCATGGAGGAATTGTTATATCTTGGGCACATCATCAGTGCCAAGGGAGTGAGTATGGACCCTGAAAAGGTCCGAGCTATTGTTGATTGGCCGGTGCCTGAGAACCTTACGCAGCTCAGAGGTTTCATTGGGTTGTGTGCATTCTATAGGAGATTTGTTAGCGGGTTCTCACGTCACGCCGCACCCCTTACTGACTTGACGAAGAAGGGGGCTTTCCTTTGGTCACCACAAGCGCAGGAGTGCTTTGATAGGTTCAAGGTGATCATGACATCATGTCCGGTGCTAGCATTGCTCGACTTTACGAAGTCATTCGATTTATTCTGTGATGCTTCAGGAGAGGGCATTGGTGCCATTCTGATGCAGGAGCGTCATCCGATTGCATTTGAGAGCAGGAAACTCAGGGGTCCTGAGAGATTTTACAGTATTTATGACAAGGAGATGTTAGCCATTATGCATGCATTGGCTAAGTTCAGGCAGTACCTGGTAGGCAGCAAATTCAGTGTTCGCACAGATCATAACAGCCTAAAACATTTCCTTGGACAGCGAGACTTGAATGAGAGGCAGCAGAAATGGGTTAGTAAACTGCAGTCATATGACCCGATAATGCGTTCGGTAAGAGGCCAGATAGTGGTAGCCTTATCTTCAGGGCCAGTTAGATACCTTATACGGATCCTGAGTTGGAGGCATCAGATTATTGCAGAGTAGGCTAAGAACCCATGGGCTTCTAGCATTGTTGACAGGACAGAGCAGGATAGAAGGTACACCATTGTAGATGACTTGATCATTTACGAAGTTCTTTTGGTTCCTGACTCTGAGTTACGGACTACAGTTTTGAGAGCCTTTCACGACCTTCCTATGGCGGGCCATCCTGGATACTACAAGACTTACAAAATGGTTCGGGAACGGTTTACTTGGAAAGGGCTGAAAACTGATGTTTTGCAGTATGTCCGTGAGTGTTCTGTGTGCCAACAGAACAAGCAGGAGCACACTTATCCTACTGGATTGCTCCAGCCACTTCCGATACCTGATAGGAAGTGGGAGTGTTTATCGATGGACTTTATCACGGGTTTGCCGAAAGCCCAGGGTAAAGATTGCATCTACGTAGTGGTTGATCGGTTGACTAAATACACACACTTTTTTCCGATTACTACTACCTTC
>VDFB02347290.1:0-29786 GCA_007258455.2 Sequoia sempervirens
GCTTCTCAGAAATGAGTGAACCCAACATGAAAGATCTGACAGTCCATAAAGAATGTATGTGTGTCATAGGAGGATAAGTTATGTAGGCCATAATTAGAGTACCTCATCTTTGTTTCCAAATAAATTTTAACACACCACTTCTAGTTATGATAACTTGGAGCTACAATATATTTATAAACACATTTTAATTGTATTCTAAAACTAATTTGGCTATATTCAACAACTTTATTGATTGTTACTAGTAATGTAAGATCATTGATTTCTTTTTTAATTTTGATATTTAATGCTTGTTTTTATTTTACAAATGATTCTTTATCAATTATATTTTCTTTCTTACTAATAAAAAATATATAAAAATTAAATTCTATTGAATGGTAAATGAGTATTATATAATTATAAATGTGTTGGTCAAATATTATATGAAATGATTTTGTAAAATAAATATAAATAATGACAAAGTCATTTTGCATAATGTTTGGCCACCATGACTATAATTATATATTATTTATTCATCATTTGATATCATTAAATATTTGTGTTTTTGGGTACCTAAAGACATTTAGTGTAGTATTTGAGTTTCCTAACTATAAAGATATATTGCCCATCAACCATACACTATACATTGATATTTTTTGGTAAAATTATTTTGTATAATTACATATTACCTATCTACCAAATAACTCTTTACTAATTAATTCTTCTTTGAAAATTTTCGCAATTAGAAAAACCACCTCATTTCAAATTTGAATGTAAAAAATATATTGACAAAGATGAAACAATGATCAATTGAATTTCATAGAGGGGAAACCTTGCCTCAATTGGAAAAAGGCTCACTATGAATTGTTTGTTGATCATAAAACAATGACAATAATTAGTAGAAAAAAATTGCAACAACATAAAATGATACGACATACATGGATATGTGGGAAGCTTAATATCTTTAAGGGAAATGATCTAATAGATAAATATGCACCAATATCCACTATGGTGTCATGCATTTAGCCTCTCACTTAAATATATTGAAATTAATAGTTGAGAAATAATATACTAATGAAAATTTAATAAGTAATCAATATATTTGTAACTAAGCCTAGAAATTGATGGTCACCCTATTTTCCATATGAAATTTTAATGACAGTTTGATCATTTAAATTTCTTTTATTTGACGTTTTAAGAAAAAATATAAATTGTCAAAAAAAATTAATCTATGTAAAATCATTTATATTAAAATATTTAAGTTGAGAGGCTTCTTACACTCACATTATGGATTGCAAAACTTGAGTACATTTTTATTCTTTGCGTTTAAGTTGAGGTTCAAATGACATGCAAGTGACAATAAAATCTTGTTTACCTACTTTATTACATTCAGAGATGTTTGTACATAAAATCAAAAAGCATGGATATAAGCAAAGATGAAAATGCAACTCTTATTTAAATTAAAGAGATTTAAATCAAAAACTTTCCTATGTAAATGATTTTATAATTTTTTTATATGCATTTTTAAGTATCATTTTAGAAAATGAAATGATTTACATGCAAAAAGAGGAAAAAATAAAATAGAAAGATTGTTTTTATATCTAAATTTAAAATGAATATGAAATTTTATTTAATTCATTTGTATAGATAATCACTACAATTTAATTAATTTTTTAAAAACTAAATAATATATTTTTTATAAATTTTAAATATTAGAATTTAATTTAATTTTAGAAAGAAATTTAAGTTTTCAAGACATTGTGGTGATTTCTCTTGCAAACATATTAAAGAGATTTAAATAAAAAACTTCCCTATGTAAATTATTTTATGATTTTTTAAATGCATTTTTTAGGTATAATTTTATTTTATAATTATACCAAAAGAAAAAAGAATAGAAATTTTGATTTTATAGATACAATGAGTCAATGCTTTTTAGTTTTAAAGCAATTTTTTTCTTCCCTCTGGGTGATTGTCGGGGTTTGTGTGTAGGGTATCATATGATGCAATTTAAGATATTCATTGCTTAGAGGATTTGATCCCGCAACTAATGATTCCTAGTATTTTTTACATCCCTATCATTCAGATTTAGATTACGATTATCCTTCAACTTTAAAAAAAATTTATTGCATATGTACAATATCCTATTCTGTTGGTGGAAGATGGTTCGTGTTAATTGTACTATTGGTTTAGTTAGTGATCCCTGTTTTATTAAAAAAAATACATTTTTAATTTGTGCAGGCAGCAATTCTATGAATTTTTTTCTCAAAGGGAATAAATCTTTGCATTTCTTCACTCATTTTCCCCTGGAATGATATACAATCAACCCGAATACTGCTTTTGTACCGATATAATCCTTGGATGATTATTTACAAGTTCTGAAAATTCAAAGTTTTTGTCAAGTGAGTTTTCTTCATGCACAAGTTTTTCAATATTTTATACTAATTTTTAATTATAGTTTTGAAGTTTATGGCCTGATACGATCTAAATCATGAAGTGTCTGTGAAGGCCTGAAATGCAATGCTCCGCGAACATTGAAATGTTGCAAAAAATGGGATTTTAGTAGGAAGCTTTAAATAATTCTTTAGCATCTAATGCCTCAGCTTTTTTGTTCGTAAATAGGTTTGGCGGGATGGTTGCATCCTCAGCTATAGAATTGCCTTTATCTCTGGAAGTTTGTGTTCATTCATTCCCTTTTTGAGGACATAGCTCTCATTTGTTTGAATGGATATTTTTGCAAAGGAAGTGTCCAATGGTTTTTCTATTAAATCATTCTTTTCATGCATCTGTTGTTCATTCTAGAATAATTTTGGCTTATCGTGTATTTAAGCTAATCATGTATTGGTTGTGGATGAGATGTGTGACAATAAACCAATCAAATAATTTTGTATGACTACAGTAGTATTAAATAGTCTTAATCCATTTAGTAGTTTGCGAGCTAAATTATCGCTAAATCTGAGTGGCAATAGAGATAAATTTGAAGCGGTACACACCTTAGACCAATTGAATTCAATTATTTTATTCATTGTGCATGGGATATTATATATAATATAGTTATCACAAGATGTGGAATAGGGATAGGTCCTTGCCTCATACTAGATTTTTCCACAATGATTATAGATATTGCAAAGACATTATGTTATAACTTATTTTTGTCTTATGATGTTCACACAAATACATTTTCAAGTGGTTCCAGAAAGCTTGAGCTATGATTTTCTTCCATGGTGCTCATTACAAGAAGATTACCAATAACCACCCCCCCCCTCCCAAAAAAAAAAAACATGGTATTTTTCCAATGTTGGTAGGAACAATATCTAAAGCAAATCCAAAAATGGTGTATGTGCAACTTCAAAACATAGAAAGAGAGGCAAATAAAAGAAATGGGAAGTCTCATCAGTTGTTAAACTAGCTACTTTTTTAAGAGAACATTAGAACTATTCCTTTGTTCCATTTCATCTCTGCTTGGTTTTGATTAATTTTTTCCTACAACTAATACCTGCAACAAACAATTCCTATTAGAATATGAATTTCTTTCTAAAATCTTTGAATTTATTTTTTTCTTTAGCAAAAGCTACAAGCTTCACTTTCATGAACCTCTCTTCTAGTGTTGTTTCAACATTACTTTACAATCAACTATCAAATAGATCATATATACTAAATGGAAAAAGCATATGTAACACGTATATGATGGTCTGGAAAAAGCTTTGTTTTTATTACAATTTTTGTTCTCTGTCTTTACAAACATGTTTTCAGGATATTATGAGCTATTTATTGGTTTGGGTTCAGAAGGAATTATAGGTTCTCTTTTTTCTTTTCCTGGGTTTGGTACATTTAGATTTCCTTGTTTTAGTTTATCTTTTTTGTTTTAGATTTTAAAACATTCTAATGTTGTAGTTTGTATACTGTGATAGTTTCCTTAATTTAGCTTTGTTTACCTTGCATCATAAAAACATGCTTTGTTTTTTTTGTTTTTGTTTTTATCATAGCTTTGATGTGATACTTTGAAACTCTTTATATAGAGTCATACTATAGCTGATTATACACAATTTTGAATATACAAAAAAAAAAATTCAGCGTTGCAGTTTTTCAATTTTAGCAGTTGAATAATATTGCAGTGTTAATCTTTTTTAGTTTTTTGTTTAGTTTTCCAATCTTTGTTAAACTAAAAAGAATGTGTGATTTCTTCAACAAACATTTTAAATTCTTCTTCACCGCGGCATTCTTCAATCAACTTCATCCTTGATTTAGAAGACATAGATAAGGTAATTTGTTGGGTGCTAAAGACTTTGCAAGGCTTTGCATTGGAAACATTGGGAGGCTACACAATAATGGATTCCATGCAAAACTATTCATGTTTAGTTGGAAAGAGTTGTAAGTAAATTTAATTATTGTACATCTCATCCTTTTTTTCTTTTAAACAAAAAATACAATATTGATTGAATGTTTGTTGTACAAGTGATGCCAGTAATATTGCTAATATATATGAAAGTCATAATGATGTTGTAGACAACACCAGATTTTATTTTTCTCTATTACATTGTCTTCAGAATATCGGTAACTTGCAATTTGATGAGATGCTTAGACAAGGTTTGCTGGATTATTTTCTCTTTGATGTGTGATGCCAAGCAAGGAGAGTTCATGATAAGCTTGACCAAGCCTATGATGCATACAATGAGGATGGAGTAGAGCGTCAACATAAACGTCCTCGTCTCACTACACAATTAGAAGCCTATGAGGCAGACAATAAGAATGAAGTAGAATGTCGACATAAACATCCTCGTCTCACTACACAAGCATACATAGCTCATCTAAAAACCTCATTTCATCTTAAATAGCATGTGCATGTTGAGAAGGATAACTCTCGACGTATTTTATATATATTAAATAAAACCTCATTTCATCTTAAATAGAGATTAGGTAAGCTGATTTTAAACATGTAGAATTCCCTCCATCCATAGCACGTGCAACTTGATATTGATAGTATACATTACCATCCATCAATGTGAGCAAAGCCCAAATAGAAAAAATAGCTATAGTGATTTTGACAATATACATTACAATGTCATATAAAAGATATCATGAAAATAGGTGCTTAGAGAAGGATAAGTCTCAGCGTATTTTATATATATTGATATTTAATATGTGTATGCTAGTTTATCATATATCTTTAAAGTTTATGCCTTAAGAATATTTATAAATCTTTCATTATTTTGATATGACATATTAATTTATTTAAGAGCATCACTATATGAATTATGAAGTATCTACCTTCAACTTCACTTATAAGGAAGCATGAGATTGACTATCATATTCTCAACATTATAAAATGATATATTAATATTATAAATTAGAACACTAGATATTAGAATTACTATAGTAAATTTCTACAATTTACTAATAATTTAAAGTGTCATATTTATGATTACATAAAAATATAACAAATCAAAATATACGGTATAATAAATTTAAAATTGTAATATATGATCGAAAATTAGAAAAATGATTACATAGACCATAAAATTCCAGGCCTATGTGTAACTATACCCTTCACAAGTCACATCAAATAAACAAAAAAATTATAATATGTACCTAGAGCACATTTTTCAATCTTTCTTTGGAATGTTTTTAGACAACTCAACCAAGACACAAGTTGATTAGATTACATCATTTAATTATACCAACAATTGAACCCCTCTCACCTCTCCCAATTCAATTATGCAGTTTTGAAGTCAAACTCATTTATCCATATTTCACTAGTAGTGGTTCACATGAACCCATCTAATAAATTTAAAATTTTAATTAAAAGCATAAATTATTAATAAATTTAATATAACATTCAAGAACTTGACATGTACAAAGTTAAATAGATGGCTAGTGGCACCTATAAATAACATTTGACATCTATAATCTTAGTGTTTAATGGCTAGGGGAGAGGGGCCAATAGTTGTGTGGGCTAACTTTGCAAGCATGTAGTAGTTGCATGAAATATCACAGGACCTCTGTTTTTTGTAGAAATGTGAATTGGCATCTTATCTATCTACAACTGGCGGGTGCATGAAGTTGGTCGCACTTTTGTGGCCAAATGGGAATTTTTTTTGAAAAGAGATAATGCGAGTGCGTTATAAGCGCTCGTGCTATGTGATTTTAAAAGCAAAAAAAAAGTGAAATCTGTATCATTTGCTTTTTATTGTTTCTTAGCTCTTCCCATGGCCAAAAACCTTCACTTTCACACTCGCGCTCAAGGAGGAAGGATTTCTACCTATTTCATCAAGAACAATTAGATTTTCTTTGCAAATATGGTGCCACGACAACGAAGAGATGCGGGAGGTAAGTATTGTTTGCTATTTGTTTTGAGTTTGTTAGTTTGAAATTGATTTTGTTTGTTTTAGGTTAGATTTGATTTTTTTTTTAAATTTGTAGGAAATCTTCAAATCCTCAACAAGAAGAGGAGGCAAATCCTCAACAGCAAAAATCCTTAACAAAATCAGCCTCAACAACAAAATCAACCTCCCCCACCATTCTCTCAACACCCTCCTGGCACTCAAGAAAATTTGAGGAGTGAAATTGAGAATAATAGAAAACAACTTGAGGATCTTATCAGTAGGTTGAGTGATCCAAATGCTTCAACCACAGAAAGAATGCTTCTAGAAATTCATTGAAAGATATGTTAAAAAATGTAGATGCAATCACCCAACAAATATCTAGATGGCAAGATAGGAGGCAGACAGCCAGGGCATATTATGCAGACAAATTATCATATAAACAAGTAAAAGATTTAAAAATTACTAAAGGTGATTTGTGCTCTCTATTCACTGACCCAAAAACAAATCAAAATCTTACCTTAAATGCAAAGAGGTTTCCTATTCATTGGTGCCACCACCAAGAGATTAAGAACCATTTTTATGAAAGATGGTATATGGTCTTTGATTACCCATCATGCAATAATTGTGAAGTCCCCCAATATTTTCTTAGGAAACTATACAGTGAGTTTGCATTGAACCAAATCCCAAATTATTTTGATATGAGGGAGTTCCAAGGGCGAGGTGGGGGGTCAGCTCAGGATAGGCCCGGTGCACAGCCGGATCCTAAGCGGCAAGGGAGATGACCTCTCGCTAGGCCACCTCGTGAGCAGATTGTGATGCTTGTCATTGTGAAGGAGAGTGTTGACATAGAGACATTGTAGGCGATCACAACTTTGACCCGGAGTGTCATCCATCACACTAGCCCTATTGTACAACACCATCCAGGGGAGTCTTCAGGTGGTGGAATTCGAACCCATGTGTATCAATCTTGCGGGGCGACTTGTTCGTATGACCCTATCGACACTCAGGGGGGTGCTACGCAGGATCCATATGCTACTACATAGCCTGATCTGTATGCATCTACAGGGATGGAGAGGACGGCTGAAATTTTGCATGATGCATATGGCATTGACACTCATGTACAATTCAACATGTTCATTGTTGAATTTAATTTATTAAATTTCGATTGTAAAATACAAGATTAACTAATTTAGTTTTATTATTTTAATAAAATTGCAGGGTCACAGTGTAGAGATTGGATACACCAGTCATCCACCTACTTATTTTTGCAGTACACCTATCAGTGGGTTATGTAACTAGTAAACAATTATAAATTTATTACATGTTAATAGCATTGTTTTACGAATGGTATTTTAATATGTGATTTTGGATGTTGAACAGGGTAATGTTGGAGGTTTCAAGGAAACACCTCCTAGTGCTAGTATATTTGATCAAACGTTCACAGAGGTAATATAGAATAAAGAGAACTTAACTAATGAATTCTAAGTTTAATAGATTTGTGTAGTTTATATTCATATTGTTGGTTACGTTGCATTACACATCATTCAAAACTCAAAGCATTACTCAAATTTACAACTAATAATCAGAAAATATAGTTTAATACTTGTAATTCAAAATTTTGTCTATTAGATCTCATACATTATAAGTCATCACGCTGGATCGCTATTGTAACTTTGTGATTGAATAATTTGTTGTTTCATTTTCGATGTTGGTGACAAAAGAAACAACTAAATGTTACGAGGGCAATGGATATTATTGGTGTTTCCTCCGCTTATACAATCCATGGCTCTAATATTAGGGGATGTAAGGAGGCAAATTACTAAATTTCAATTTACATTCAGTTGTTATAGATGAACTAGTTCTAGTGGAAAAATCAAACCATTATTGATTCTCGTAGAGTTTAATCTATTTGGATGGTTTATACAGGGCTTGAGCATGCCTCAACATCGGCGTGCAAATATTTCCATCGAGGAGAGTGATTGTGAGATGGTCGTAAGTGATTATTTTGTTAAATATATCATTTTTTATAATGTAATTTCTATATATTAATGTCTTTACTTCTTATTGTAATAGTTAAAACTTCACTAGGAGCTAAACACTAGGAAGAGCAGCAGGAGCACTCCTCGAGCACAGTAGAAACGAGTGACAGACTTATCGCCATCGGATCGCCAAGAAAAGGGAAATAAAATTGTATTTGAACCAGAGCATGGAGAGAAATGAATTTTGAATGCGTAGCTCCCCTTTGTTGTATGCCTACATGGCACTTTGTACATATTTGTATTGATATATTTGACATTGTATGCCTATATGGCATTCTTTGTAAGCCTATATGGCTATTTTCTTTGTAACTATATTTATACTTATATTGACATATATTGATGTATGCATACGGCTATTTGCTTTAATACAAATATTTTATCGATGGTGTCCATATTTGCATTATAAATTCATGGTTGAATAGATATGAGTTAATGTATTCAAGTGTATACTCTCATAACTTACACACATATACTTTTGGATTCCACGGTGAACATCAAAAAGTGTGAAATTTTTATGTGTGGAAGCTCAAACGTAGCCACCCCTTTGCAATTCTCATTTTACATACTGCATCTTATGGACTTATTCCTTCCTAGCACATATTGTGAATATTTCTCATTTGCGTAATAAATTCCCTATTTTTGAACCACTCATAGCAAAGAGATTCACAATAATAATTTTAGCATTGAACACTAATTCATACTTCTCTTGTCTAGACCATAAAGGATTGAAAACTCTTAATTTGATGCAATGATAGTCCTGAGATGAGAATTTATATAACCATGCCTATTTTGAAACTTTGCATCTAATACTGCATCAACAAGAACTTAAGAAGTGTTGCATAAGAGTGTTAGGTTTGATAGGCCTTCTCTTCCCTAAGGGAGGAGAGCCTACATCTTGAATTTTGAACAAAATTTTAAGAAACAAACATTTTACCTAAAAGCTTCAAACCTAGATGACATATTTGGCTAAGTCTATCTTGAAAATTATCAATGCATTCAAACTCTAAAGGAGATTCTCCCTGAAAAGAAAACTTTACCCTTTTTCCAAAGGAAAGAAATTGCAACAAGTTGCATGATTTATCTTATTTGTTTCTCACAGTTCATGGTCAATCATTCATGGCTCAGGATAGTTCCGTTCCAAGGCAAGGACACCCAAAAAATCACTGAGATTCTTCTACGATCTGCAAGAAAAAAGTTTTGGCTCTTTCACAATGTAGATAATTATGTAACAATGTTTTCTTGTTTGCCTTCCACACGTAAAATTTTTCACACTTTTCTAAATTGATCAATGATCAATAATGGCTAATTGTAAAACACTTGACATTTTTATGTTTGAACTTTTAATTTATAATTTTGTAATATGACATTCGAGTATCAATATTTTAATATTTGACTATGAAAGTGGTGGTAGCCATATGTTATTTGACTATTAATATGGTGGTGTATTCAACTCTTGATTACTACTGCAAATATGTATATATTTCTATTTTTTATATGTTTTTGTATTACCGAACCAAAAACGAACCCAACCCCCAAAAAAAAAAATCTCGAACCGGCAAACCGAGTTCTCGAACCCAAACCTGAACCCAAAACCGAACCAGTAACTTAGTAAAAAATAGATTTTTGTAGTTTATATTCATAACGTTGATTACATTGCATTGCACATCTTTCAAACTCAAAGCATTGCTTCACATTTCATAACTAATAACTAGATGCTAATAGATGACAAAATTTCAATTAGAATATAGTTTTTACAAAGTCAACCTAAGCAGTTATGCAATTACTTCACATTGCATAACTAATAACTAGGAGCAGCTGCCAATTACATTTGGTTGTCATGGCATTCTATGAGACCACATTTCTTTGAGGCATTTTATCAAACAGTTCACTGCCTTGTCTATACTACGACATTTTTCATACATGTCTACCAAGGCATTTGTCAAATAGTTCAAGTGTTGCCTTGTTGCTATGGTTGAAAGCCTAAAACAAGTGCTCTTTCTAACAAGCTATGATGCTTGAAAATCTATCAAAAGCATAGTTAGCATTATCATAGACAGCAGTAACAACTTTTTGAAAATGCTCAAGAGTCGAGGTGTTCATGACTTGATGGAATGCCATGACAATCAAATGCTTTTGATTGTCATGGCATTCCATCAAGTCATGAGACCTCATTTCTTTGAGGCATTTTTTCAAAGATTTCACTGTCTTGTCTATGCTAACACATTTTCCATACATGTCTATCAAAGCATTTTATCAAACAAATACCACATTGTCTGTCACATGGCTAAAAGCCTAAAATGTGTTTCAACAAGCTTATGGATGCTTAGAAAATCTATCATAGCATAATAGTAGCAGCATAGCATAGACAGAATGAACCTGCTTGAAAAATGCCCCAAAGAAATGTGGTCTCATGGTGGTGGAATTCATGACAAGCAAATTGTTAGGATTGTCATGGCATTCCATCACCATGAGACCACATTTCTTGAGGCATTTCTTCAAACAAATTTCAATCGCCTTTGGTTCATGTGCTACTACATTTATCATACATGTTTACCAAAGCATTTTATCAAACAGTTCGCTTCCTTGTTGCTATGGATAAAAGCCTAAAATAGGTGCTTCCAAAAAGGTATGGATGCTTGGAAAAAATCTATCAAAGATACTATTAATCATTAGCATAGAAAAGGAGAACTGCTTGAAAGTTTCAAATAAATGTGGTCTCAATATGATGGTAAATTCCATGACAATCCATAGCAATTTTCTTGTCATGGCATTCGTCATGCCATTCCATCACCATGAAACCACATTTCTTTGAGGTATTTTTTCAAAGAGTTCACTGCCTTGTCTATGCTACTACATTTATCATACATGTTTACCAAAGCATTTTATCAAACAGTTTGCTTCCTTGTTGCTATGGCTTTAAAAGCCTAAAATAGGTGCTTCCAAAAAAGCTATGGATGCTTGGAAAAAATCTATCAAAGAATACTAATAATCAATAGCATAGAAAAGGCAACAAACTGTTTGAAAAAAAGCCTCAAAGAAATTTGGTCTCAATGGTGATGGAATTCCATGACAATCCATAGCAATTTGCTTGTCATGGAATTCGTCATGCCATTCCATCACCATGAAACCACATTTCTTTGAGGCATTTTTTCAAAAAGTTCATTGCCTTGTCTATGCTAACACATTTTTCTTACATGTCTATCAAAGCATTTTATCAAACAGTTCATTGCCTTGCTGCTATGGCTACAAGCCTAAAATAGGTGCTTTCAAACAAGCTATGGATTCTTGGAAAAAATATATCAAAGCATAATATTAAGCAACAAGCTAATGCAATACAAAGATTGCCAAACCACTCAACAACTCAGGGGACTCTTGTCCCAAACTCATCTTGGAGAAGATCAAACAAAATTTCAACATTTCATCAGAAATATACTTTTCATCCACTCAAATTCTCTTATCATTCATCATTCATCCTTCCACAAATCTGTATTCCAATTGACTCATTCAAAGAAAAAAACCATTTTAGAAAACTTTGATTCAATCAATTAGATCAACATGCATTTCAAAAACACCATTTTCAACAAGGAACTCTTCCATTCAATCAATTCATTCAACTTGTCCCAAATAGTCAATCCATCATTACAATTGGCTTTTAGACTTTTACCAGACCATCAAGCATTGCAAACATCATTATTATAACTGATACAAATCAGGAACTTAATCTCTTAACTTTGTTCTGACTGAACTTACAATTTCATGTATTATTTTACACCAAGTCTCCTCACTGTCCAACTGTCAAAACAACATATCTCACTTCTAAACCCTATCCAAGACTCCATACATCCCTGAAACCATCACTTAGACAACATTATCCCAAAATCAGCTCATCGATCACTGTTAGGTCAGACTTCTATTCTCTGAGCAGTCAAGGCACTACTTCTCAATGAGACATTCATGCCCTAAATTGGGTAAACCAAACACACTAGTTTCAAAACCCAAGATCCAAAACAATTTTAGAGACCTCTTAATGCCCATGTCCTCATATCAAAAACTCAGAATAACTTATATTGAAGAAATAAGCAGTTTTTAGTCTGAACATTGTCAAAAAGGCTACTAAAATAGGCTTGATTTTTAAAGAAGACCCCCTTCAAACATTCCCAAAACACTTAAAACATCAAAAAATTCATTAGAAATAACACAAAAATCCCAATTTATCCATTTTTAGGGATTAAAAGACTCCTTGGGATAGTATATTGACAAACCATTGTTTATAGGGTGAAAAACTCAAAAATCAATGAGGGTTTCCTGTATAGGCTACATGAAAACCTCAAAACCTCTGGCCAACCATTGGAACATGTCAACATACATCTGAAAAGGAATTTGGAAACATCTTCTAATCCATGCACTTGTTCTTTCTCCACTGTCATGCTGGAAACTGTTCATTTTGATTGGAAAACTCAGAATTTCCTGTGTAGCAACAACTCCTTCAAGGTATTCTTTCTTTTTCCTCCACTCACAAACATCAAAACATAACAAATAACCTATCCCTAACCTACTCCACCAATCTACCTGACCTACATTGGTGGAGTAGTGTGGAAATTCCTTATAAGACTCTCAAAACTCAATGCACGGGATTTCAGACCGAGCCATAAGAAGAATGCTCAAACAAACATTAAATTTATTGGATTCCTTCCCAAATGGTTGCAAACAAATGGTGATTCCCCAACCTACTGGAAACAATCTAAATTTGAACCCTAAACTCTTGCACAGTCCATACAAGTTAAGAAACAACTGAAAAACACAGAAAATAAGCTAAAACAAGGAACTCTTTGTTAATTTAATTCTTCCAGAATACAATGATCTCTTTGCTTGGCCTTTACAATGCTTTTAAAGAAGTTTCCAACCATCAACTACCTCTTCATCTTCCTTGAACGACCTATGACTCGTCCTCTTCCTTGATTTTCTTGTTTTGTCTCTTCACATTCCTTCTTTTTCTCTCTTTTACATATTTAGCATTTTGACAATATTACACTTTGTTCTTTTTCATGCCTTGATTACATTTAATTTTGGCATTACATGGACTTAAATACATTTTTGACAACTTATCCTTTTGAAGGAATTACATGACCTAGGTGCTCCTGCACCACAAGCTATGGTCTCATGGTTTTTTTTCACATCAACGTGATTTGATTCACATTTTTTTCACGTGAAAATCACTGTGAACCAGATTTTGTATTATGGAGCTATATTAAGCTGCCACTTTGAAAACCAATGTAACAATGATACAAAATAATGTTTGAGACTACAAGAAGGCATCAAAATGGCTAGTGTACTAAAGAAATTCTTATGATTTATGAATAATGTTGATAACTCTACTCAATTGGCTTCTTTTTTCAAAATCATACAAATTGAACCCTAGCATCAATAGACTCTGTATATCAAGCTACCACAATTCAAGTTACATCAATCCCATATCACTGAGACACAACCTGAACAATAGGAAGAATGGCCTATTTCAACATACTACACTCAAACCCTTAAGGGATCGATGCAGTTGAACATAGCTCAAGCGATTCTGTGTGTTTGGGTGCAAAAAGAGGACCATGCCTAGGTAAACATGCCTATTCAGACATGTTGGAATAGTCCGTTTGGTCACATGAGTTGCAGAAAAAATTGCACCACCTTGCAACTTTCCACTGCTTGCATTTGACACTTTTTCCATCAACTGAAAACGGACACCACAGAAAACCATTCCAGATAACAAAACCGAGAGGTTATTGTAGAGGGCCCAACATGATCTCATAGGGATCATAATGAGAAGTTTATAAGCATCATTTGCGTCCGAGCAACCTCATGCTGAAGTTTGCAGCCATTTTTCCTTTAGACCCTTAAGGGATCGACTGCTGAATGAAGCTCGAGCAATTCTCGCATGTTTGGTGAAAGAGGACCATGCCTAGCATAAAAATGCCTATTCGGCGCGCTGGAACAGTTCATTTGGTCACACGAGTTGCAGAACAAAAATTGCACCATTTTGCAACTTTCCACTGCTTCCATTTGACACTTTTTCCATCAATTGAAAATTGGACACTACGGGAAAACCACTCTGAAATAACGAAAACCGAGAGAGGTTATTGTATAGGGGCCCAACATGATCTCATAGGATTAGACGAGGATTTTATAAGCGTCACGGTGTCCGAGTAACCTCATGCTGAAGTTTGCAGCCATTTTGCCCTTTGGACCCTTAAGGGATCGATCTGGTTGAGCGTAGCTCAGAGCGATTCCGCATGTTTGGGTGTGAAAGAGAACCATGCCTAATGTAAACATGCCTATTCAGATGCGTTGGAACAGTCCATTTGGTCACACGAGTTGCAGAACAAAAATTGCACCACTTTGCAACTTTCCACTGCTTCCATTTGACATTTTTTCCATCAACTAAAAACTGGACACTACGGGAAAACCACTCTGAGATAACGAAAACTGAGAGAGGTTATTGTAGAGGTACCCAACATGATCTCATAGGATCATACAAGAAGTTTATAAGTGTCACGGTGTCTGAGTAACCTCATGCTAAAGTTTGTAGTCATTTTGCCCTTTGGACCCTTAAGGGATCGATCTGGTTGAGCATAGCTCGGAGCGATTCCATGTGTTTGGGTATGAAAGAGGACCATGCCTAGCGTAAAAATTCCTATTCAGATGTGTTGGAATAGTCCGTTTGGTCACACGAGTTGCAGAACGAAAATTGCACCACTTTGCAACTTTCCACTGCTTCCATTTGACACCTTTTCTAGGAACTGAAAATTGGAGACTACAGGAAAACCACTCTGAGATAATGAAAACTGAGAGAGGTTATTGTAGAGGGACCCAACACGATCCCATAGTATCAGACGAGAAGTTTCTAAGTGTCACGGTGTCTGAGTAACCTCATGCTGAAGTTTGCAGCCATTTTGCCCTTTGGACCCTTAAGAGATCAATCTGGTTGAACGTAGCTCAGAGTGATTCTGCGTGTTTGGGTGCGAAAGAGGACCATTCCTAGTTTAAAAATTCATATTCAAACGTGTTGGAACAGTCTGTTTGGTCACACGAGTTGCAAAACGAAAGTTGCACCACTTTGCAACTTTCCACTGCTTCTATTTGACACTTTTTCCATCAACTGAAAATTGGACACTATGAAAAAACCACTCTGATATAACAAAAAATGAGAGAGGTTATTGTAGAGGGGCCCAACGTGATCCCATAGGATCAGACGAGAATTTTCTAAGCATAACGGTGTTTGAGTAACCTCATGCTAAAATTTGCAGTCATTTTGCCCTTTGGTCCCTTAAGGGATCAATCCGGTTGAACATAGCTCGGAGCAATTCCGCGTGTTTGGGTGCGAAAGAGGACCATTCATAGCATAAACATGTCTATTCAGACGTGTTGGAACAATCCGTTTGGTCAGACGAGTTGGAGAACGAAAGTTGCACGACTTTGCAACTTTTCACAAGGCAAAAAGACACCTAACCTTCAAATCTTGCTTCCAAACTTTTACCAGACCTTGGTACACTTTATTCATCTTTATTTTGACATGAACAAAGCTAAAACACCTTCTTACAACATTGTTTAGTCAGATTTCACAATTGCTTGCACTAGAAGACCAAATTTGCTTGTAAGTGCTAAAACACTAAATGAGGTGTAACGTGCAAACCACAATGAATCTTTATAGGATAAATACATTTTAGGGTACCCATTTTGTCCATTAAAAACATATATCATTTTTAGATACACTTATTTTGGAACACATGCCTGCTGTCCCAACTTCTTTGCTTCTAAAGAACCCCAAATAGGCCATTTTAACAAAGAAAGTAGTCTTTAATCATCACCAAAATACCAACTGTAGACATCAAAAAATGGTCCTCTTACGATACCTTGTCACAACATCGCATCATTTAGACATCTCGTAGCATGCTTTGCCCTAGGTACCCATGCCATCATCTATTTAATTAAATTCATATTCATAATCCATCCATTTCTCTAATGTTAATTAAATAATTTATATTATTTAATTAATTAATTCATAATTCATCCATTCCTCTAATGTTAATTAAATAATTTATATTATTTAATTAATTAAATCATTTCTATTCATTCCTCTAATGTTAATTAAATAATTTATATTATTTAATTAATTAAATCATTTCTATTCATTCCTCTAATGTTAATTAAATAATTTATATTATTTAATTAAATAAATCATTTCTATTAATTCTTCTAATGTTAATTAAATAATTTATATTATTTAATTAATGAAATCATAAATTCAATGTTAATTAAATAAATCCAAAATTTATTTAATTAATAAAATCCTAAAAAGATCTTCTCGCCTTCTTTCCAAAACTGAACTCATGTGTATCTAATTAATTTATTTAATTAGATAATTCATCAATTATCCTTCTCATATTTTTTAAGATTTACTTCCTTTAAAAGAGAATCAAAATCTTTCTTTTTTCACATCTTATCTTATCTTGGTTTAATTCCTTTAAAACAATAAATCAAAATCTTTCTATCTTTCGAAAATCTTATCTCATCTCATTGTATTTCTTCTTTTGTCAAAAAATCAAATCCTTATCAATCTTATCAAATCTTATCTCTGTCCACATTGAAAATCTATAAATCAAACCTTTCACAAGCCATTTGGATCGGAGATTCATCTAGTATCCAGACTCTGTCAAAATCAGTCTTCCATCTCTATCTATCATTCTCTATTTGTCATCTTCATCAAACCGTTATGCTACAGGAATGAGCACTCAACATTCCTCCATTATCAACCTTCGAAATCTTGCATCCTTGTGCAAGGGGAGAAGAGCAATGGAGATAAATCAAGTTTAGCATGGAGATCAGTTTGCATTTTGCTTCTTATTTTGATTTTCATATTGTCTCGTACTCTATTGTGCTTGATAGGAATTATTTAATTTATTGTTTCAACATTAAATCTAATTGATCATTTCCCTATCTACATTTGGCGCCCACTGTGGGGCCTTGCCCCGTTTTTAACATTTATTTGCAGGTTTTATGACAGGATTTCACGTTCTGGAATTCAGATTTTTAGCAAAATTTTCCTTTTTAGCGCATCTGAGGGTTTTTGTAGCACATCTAGGGCCTTTAACAACACTTTTGCAGGTCTTTCAGTGCATTCAAAGCTGTTTCAGCGCATCCAGGAACTGTTTCGGCGCTTATAAGGAACATAATAGCGCATATATCGTTTCATTAAAAAAAATTGTAAAAAAAAATAATAATTTTTTTTAGCGCATCCGAGAAATTCTTTTAGCGCATCTGGGACTTCTTTTAGCGCATCTGGGACTTTTTTTAGTGCATATAGCCTCTGTTTTAGCGCATATGAGGTCTGTTTTAGCACATATACCTCTGTTTCAACATTTTTATAGGTAAATCTTAAAATGGCCGTATCTTGGTCATTTTTTGGTCTTTTTCAATGATTTTGTTTTTGAAATGGGGTAGAATTTCATAAGCTATCCAATGGTGCAGGTTTTTATCAACTTTTATAGAGTTAAAGTTATCAAATTTGCATATATTCTTCAGCGCATATGACTTTTGCTTTAGCAAATTTTTAATTTGTTTCTTTTGTCTTGGTGACTTGTTGGTGAATCATACGGAGCTGGAAAAGCATTGGGATCAATCACAACAATAATTTGGAAAGAAAAAATAACCAGGTGCACTCGTCTCATCATTCATCTCATTAATCTTGTTTGTCACACATTTCAATTTGGGGCATAAAATCAATCTTGTTTGATCACATATTTGACATTGGGCTTAAAACGAATTTTTCCTTCAATCACACATCTTGATTTGGGGTTAAAAAGAACAAGTGTTTGAACTATTTTACACACATTTCCTTTCTAAGGGTCAATTAACAACTATGATTGTGAATCAAGTGTGTGTGTGATCACAAACACCTCACTTGGTTTGCTTTTGTCAAACCCTTTCTAGGAGGCCTGCTAGGGTATTTCATCACCCCTGGGGATGACCTCAATTGAAGTGTGAATCGAAAGACACACTTTTTTTTGGAAGTTAAAATCTTGTCACTCTTGGCTAAGCCCCAAAGAACTTTATACCTTTGGGAAGTGAAGGTGAAGGGTGGGTTACCCCTTTCTCCCGGCTGTGTGGCAGGATTTTGCTTTCAAATCATCCTTAGTCAACCTTGTGCAAACTAGCTTGAGACCTAATTGGCCATACCCACTTGACTAGTTCTAGGACTTGTTGATGTGTCTTCTTCAAGTGTGTGCTTGATAATCACATTCATAATTTCAAATTCAAACTTGCTTATGTGTCTTGTGTGTGTGATTCATGTGTGTGCATGCGTGATCATTCATTTAAACATTGCCAAATCAAGCTAAACACCAAACACATAAAGACAAGTCACTCTACACGTTCTTCCAACACATTCATATCCAATCACTTTCATCCTAATCATTCTTCTTAGCCACATCCTATCCATTTCATCATAATCAATCAAGTCATCCAATCAAATCATTCCACATCATCACCACCACCACTTGTCAAAATGGTCATAATCATAAACAAGCCCAATCCTAATCATAAGCCAAAAGTCATAATCCAAGGGGGTTATCCCTCTAGTCCAAATCATGAGACAAAACCTAAGCCCAAAATCATAATTCAAGGAGTCTCTTTCTCTAGTTCAAATCATGAAACAAAACCAAAACTTAACATCATACTTCGAGGGGCTTCTCCTACCACCTGTAATAATGACATGAATAATGTTACATACTTTGAGTAACAAATTGATGTGCAAGAGCTTACACACATGTGTGACACCATGCCCACATTCGAACACAAAGCCCTAGCATCCCAACTTCAAAACCTCCTTCAAACACTTCACCAAATACCCAAACCCCTAGACCATCAAACCATACAAAGCCTTCAAACCCTCTTCCAAAATTTTCAACAAACTAAATCACCTCAAATCCAACACCTCCTAGCTCAAGCCAATCAATTCATTTCCACTTTTCAAACCCAACATCCACAACATCATCCCCTATCCATTTATTATCAACCAATTCCACCTCAACCTAATGTGCCATCCCCTTCCACCTCATACCAATCTAATCCATCCACTTCTTCATATGTCAATGTCACATCAACCTATCAAGCCACATCACAACAAACACATGTGAACTTAAGTTCTACCTTGCAACAAGGCCAAACTTCCTCAAGTCTTAATGCCACTTTCGACAAGGGGAACACCAATCTAGTTCATGCACCCTTACCATCATCCAATCAAAACCAAAACCCTAAGCCAACACCTTCCACCCATACACCTACAAAGGATGTGACCCAAGGGTTACTAGCAAGGAATCAAACATCGCCCTGTCATCCAACTCATATTCTTGAACATACAAAAGAGTCATCAAACATCATGCCAAGTCCTTCAAGCCAACCATGTCATCCGCAACCACTTGATCCAATTCAAGAGTCTCCCCTCATAAGTCCAAGTCACCCTCTATCATGCTCCTATGTTGTTGATCATCAAGAACATGACAAGTCTTTCCATGATAAATCCCCTTCCACCTCCATTCAAATAAGTCATGAGGTATGTCAAGAGAAAAATCCTAAACATGAGGAAACATTACCCCATTATCCACATAAAGATCAACACCCTCCCAATGATTCCATTCAAAACATACCTAATACTATTCATGATCAATCTTTCATCTTTGATCAAGACCACTTTTATGATCAAGAAGACCATGATGATCCCCTTAGCCAACTTTATGCATTCCATGGTCAAGAGCTTGCCACCTCACCCATCCATGATACACAAACATCCACTTCCCATGATGAGACATATGCCTCCCCAACACACATAGAAGATCAAACAAATACATTGGATCTAAGTGAACACAATGCTCATCAAGATCCTAATGATCCTCCATCACCCACTATGGAATCCATTGCAAGTCCTCCATAATATCTTATTGGTCTTTCCACCCTCATTCATGAATGTTCCTCCTTAGAACAAAAAAAACCATTATCTTCCCTTGCGTCATTTTCTCCATCCAATAAGGAACTCGTGTCTAGTGTTTCACCTACACCTAGTCCCATTGTCCATTGCACACTCCAAAACATGAACCACCAAGGTAAATTTCTAGACCTTCATGAACAAGATATTTTGGAGCCCATCCATGTCAAAGTTCCTCCATGCTCTTATGGCCTTGGACCTACACCCCAAGGACAACAACCTAAAGATGTTGGTACTTCCTCCATGCATCCCAAGTCCACCTCCTTTCATCATAAACCCTATCGTATCCCTAAAACATATGTTGCCACCCCCCCTCCATCATCCTACAAATGTCAAAAGCATGTGACCATACACCTCCCTCCATCAACTTTTCCACCATTACTTCCAACTCCTAATATCCCTCGATCCACTCTACCACCATTGCTTCCAACTCCTAATATCCCTCCATCTAATCTACCTCCACTTCTCCCAACACCTAATATCCCCATTATCCAATCCCCTTATCCCTCCATCCATAAATACCCTAACATTCCTAATCATGACCAACAAATGCACACATTGTATAAACATGAAGCTTCCACCAATTCCACCATACCCATGGAATTCAAAAGCGAGAATTTCAATGCCTCTACCTATAAAGTAAAAAATCCTAAGGGTTCTTGTGCCTTAGGACATCAATACAAAAAGTCAAAGCAAAATCCATCTAAAAAGTTATATAAGCCCATACCTCCAAAAGTAAAGGCCAAAACTAAAATGGTTTGGGTACCTAAGAAAAAAGAAATCAAGCCAAATGAGGCATTCACATCACAAAAATCCCAACCATCCACTTCCATCCCACATTCTCATTCCATTCAAAAGTCTCAAATTGCTAAAACCCACAAGCAAAATAAAAATCATAAAAATACTAAGTCTATGTGGGTACCTAAATCACTTCATCCACCATCTCCTAAGAAAACATCTCCATTGCTTCCTACACCCCATCCACATCAAAAGCTTCAACGTTTATCACAGGGTGTGCAACCATTGGTCATGGTTCCCTTCCAGTTCACAACAATTCCACATACCTCAATCTCCTCATCCTTCACTCATTATCCTACATATCTCCCCCACCATCTTCCTATGGTCCATGCTTTTGGCTAAGCCTCCCCATTCATCTTTTCCTTAAGTCCCATATAATACCTATCATCTTCCCTACATAATCCGCATCATAATCCACTATTTTCCTCCATAATCTACATCATAATCCATTATTTTCCTCCATAATCCACATCATAATCCATTATCTACCTAATCCATCTCCCTTTCATGTCATCCCTTACCAACATCTATGAGCATAATGACATTTGACATGGTCCATGCAATGACATCCATCTCTAGTGGGACTACCACCTTTCATGGAACTAGACACTTGAGTCCCTCACATCCATATTCCCCTTCTCCTATCCAAAAAAATCCAAAAAAAACAAAGAAAAAAGAAAAAAAGTAAAGAGAAATCCCTTCATCCAACAGTGAAAACCTGGTAAATAGGCACCTTGGATAAGTACCATGATGAAAACCTAGCAAATAGGCATCATGTGTAGGTTGATCTTCTATATATGTCACTTACACTTGGGGGCACAATGTCTTATCTATCCACCCTATCATTTTCATGTCATATCATTTCCATCCTACTTACCATCTTTAGCCATCATACATACCTATCATATTGAGTCCATTCATCCACCCTTCTTCTTTTGATCTTGGTGAAGACATAGGGGAAAAATGTTGAAACATGTTTTTTGGGTATCTCTTGACATACCTCATCCTATCTAAAGCAAGCCTATCATTATCCTATTGTCATAAGTTTTGTCATGAAAAATCCTAAGTATTGTACCTAGAATGGGGCATGTTATTCCTATGCGACATGGTCTTTGGAAATCACATCCTTGCTCTCCTATGCTGCATACATCAATTCCATTCACTATGACTTATCCTTTCCATCCATCCATATATCATGAGCCTTTTATCCCTTATCCCATCACCCACCCTTTCATCCATCAATCCCATCTATCTCCTTGCACCTAGACTTGGTTTTCTCCTTGCCATTGGTATCTAGCACAAAGGCTTTGTGTACATGTCTGAGATTTGCTCCTGGTCCTCGTGTGAGACCGTGGGAATGGATCTCTACGCTCAGGTGGACATAACTCCTCATATCTCACATGGTAATACTCTGCCTCCCTCGCCATCTCCATACCCTCAGTGATAGCCTCTCACAATGATGCACTCTCTACAATGCCCATGAGCCTCTGAGCTACACCCTTGGCCTCTACTACCCTCCGTCTCAAAGCATCCCTCTCTGTGATCAGTTGGGCTATCTATGGGTCTGGGGCAGGTTGAGCTACCTGTGCTGGTGCTGGAACCTAAGCCTGTGCCTGTACAAGCTGTGCCTGCAACTGCGCTATCACGCTCTGTGCTTGACCTAACTGACCCTGAATAGTCTACACCTGGGCCTGCAAAGTGGCTATCTATGTCTATTGAGAAGAAGAGGACATCTTGATGATTGTCCATGGTCTACCACCAGATTTGGGCCTCCGAACAACCTGTGCACTGGCTAGGCTGTCCATCCTCTGCCTCACTGCTCTCTTTATCTCCCCTCCATCATCTCCCCCATCATCCCCATCATCTGGGCTATCATCATCCCTGTCAGCCTCCTCATCGTCTCGGTCACCCTCCTCCTCATCATCTCCAACCTCCTCCTCCTCCTCTCCACTAGCCACACCCTCCTATCTCTCCACCTCTGGCTACTGTGCCACTACAATAGGCCCTGGCTCATCTGGGTATGTGAACCGTGGGAAGCGATGTGTATGGAAGTACACTAAGTACTCATCTGACATCCCGACATCTGTCACCTCTGACCTATACGCCCATACCTCAGGCTGTAAGCTCAAATACTTTGTATATGCCACCTGATATGTAATGCAACGACCCCATCTAGGATCATCCTTGCGCTGCCCATAATGAGCAACGCCCTGTGGCATACCTTGTGTAAATCCGTACTATCTTTGAACTCGCGAAGCCAAAAATCTCTCAATAATGAACGAGGTCCATTATATCAAATATCGGGGTATACAGACAAACGACATCTCCAAATGATCTGTGTCCCAAGGCTCACAATCTATATATGGTCTCCATATAACTGAGTCCACATTGTCCAACACATGTCGCCAATACTCCAACTTGCTCAGCTTGGGATGGACAAGTGCACCTGAATACGCATATATGTATGGCCTGCCTGGTGGCCTAGCCTTGGCACATGCTGGCCTCGCAATTGCAATATGCTCCCACGCCCAGATTTGGAGCAAAGTCACACCGCTAGCCAAACTCGTCGACCCTCGGTAGACCACCTGATGTAGATCATGATATAAATGAGCCAGAATACAGCTCCCCCAGGCATACCTCTGTGGCTGAGTAATCATCCACTCCAGCATCCTCCCCCAACCAACTGAGAATCCCTTCGACCGATGATCTGGTCCAAGGAAGCCTCCAATGAATGCAGCTAGCACAACAACTAAGGTTGGATATCTGCTGAAGTCCACCCACGGTACCCAATATCCTGCTATGGACATGTCGCCGCAGATCCTCCTCAGTGCCTCTATCCCGCCTATCTCCTTGTGGTCATAAACCACAAGAGCACTTACCATAGGAATCCCTAGAATCCTATATACATCCTTTGGTGTCACGGTCATCTCACCAATCAGAAAATGAAAGGTGTTATGATCCGAATGCCACCTCTCGGCCAATGCAGTCAACAGTCCCCTGTTGACTTGAATCCCCCACGGGATAGTCAACAAGGATCCCAACCCATAGACACCTATCCACTGTACCTCTGCAGGAGTCAACTCTCCTATCTGATCCCAACATATCGGGAACCGCTCTCTAATCTGGAGGTTATCGAAAACCTCCTATTTTTGGTCATCACAAGGGCAATTAATTAGACTCATATCAATGACTCATATCATGTGTTCTATCTATTAGTGACCCATATCAAGCAAACCATATCAGTGAACCATATCAAGTGAGCCATATCAGTGCCTCGTATCAAGTTACCCATATCAAGTGCCCCATATCAGTGACCCATATCAAGTGAACCATATCAAGTGCCCTATCCAAGTGAATCATACCATGCAATCACAGCTACATCTATCTATCTGAATATCAAATCAAGCTACTCTATCATCATATTACTATTTGTTTTCTTTTTCAGGAAAGAAAATTTATCACCAATCAACTCATTTTCTTATTTGTACTTCAGTCATGAATGCAAATATATTTGAAAAACATCAACTACTATTTGGTTTCTATCGTAGAAAGCAAATTTATCAGACATTACTCTTTGTTTTCTATTTTGGGGAAACAAAGTTATCAGTGAATCATCTTATTTCTATCCATATCAGCATGATGGAAAAACTAATGTACCTATCTATTGACCAAGGAAGCAATGTCGACCATCATTTTTTCATCACACTTTAATTCTGCCAAAATTTTCCCAGATGCGCTAATCTACGCCTCCGATGCGCTAAAACTCAAACGCGCTACAGTTTACCTCAAAAGCGTTAAAACCCTGTATACGCGGATATGCACCCTAAAAGTGCTAAAGTTTTCCCTATAAGCGCTAAAACCCTAGATGCGCTACAAAACCTACCGTATTCGCTACTTTATACCCTAGATGTGCTAATTCCTAAATGCGCGACTTTGTGCCCTATATGCGTTAAAGTTTTCTAGCCGAGTTTCTATCCTATAAGCGCTACTGTACACTTTGTATGCGCTAGACAACCTAAAATTTGTCCTACACCTATATGTGCTAAAGAACATCCTAGATGCACTACAATTTTTTTCTCGAAAGCGCTAAAACAGATTGTCGAATGCGCTAAAATGTGTTTTTCTAACCTAAATCCGTGCGGAAATGCTCAAAAAAATGGCTCAAATTTGCAAAAATTTGAATCACAAAGAGGTTTAATTGACTCACCGGTGGTCCATACGCTGCTGGTCTCTGAAATCGTCGCGCCCGCTCGAATCTGTGAGTGTGATATGGAATCGACATCTCGCTATGTCACTGTCAGAGCATCAAAATCACTGTAGCAAAAGAGTGAAAATGACTTCCACTTTCAACCCTTTTACCTTACATAGGTCAATTAAGGTGGGCTTTTGGTGGCATTTTTCTTTTCACTTTAATCTGGGGCATCTTTTACATCACTTATCAGGAGCTAAATCACTAACTCCCCAACAGACTCTCATCATCCGTGATTTACCTCCCGAGGGGGCATCACTAGCATCAACATCAAAAACATATCAGGGACAACAAAAATTTTATTTTATTTGAAGCAATGCGTTTCACACATCACTTCAAAGAGGGGCAAAATGTATATGCATAAAATTGGTCATGTTTAATTATTCCTGACATTTAATTAAATATTTATTATTTAATTAATTCCTCTAAAAGTCTTCTACATGTAATTAAATTTAATCAATTTAATTATAGTGTTCATTCATTTTATTCTCCCACCATAATTAAATAAATCTATTTTATTTAATTATTCTGCATATTTACTTGATTAAATTAAATAAATACATTTTATTTATTTAAGTTAATTATCATGTTCTGAATTTAATTAAATCTTTTTAATTAAATTTAAAATATCTCTGTTTCTTCATTTTATTCTCCCACCATAATTAAATAAATTTATTTTATTTAATTATTCCACATATCTACTTGATTAAATTAAATAAATACATTTTATTTATTTAAGTTAATTATCATCTTCTGAATTTAATTAAATCTTTTTAATTAAATTTAAATATCTCTTTTCTTTCTATTTTAAACTTTCCTTAATTAATTAAATACTTTTATTTAATTAATTTCGTAAACACATGTCATTCCTTCAAATTTAATTAAATATTTTATTTAATTAAAGATCTTCTGCTTTCTTCAGATCATAATTAGATATTTCATTTAATTATGAAATTTTCTGATTTCCTCAAAATCTTAATTAAATATTTATTTAATTAAGAAAAAAATCAACATGCACTCATAAATAAATAATTGAATTAGATAATTCATTATTTATCTTCTCAGAATCTTTCCATTTTTCTTCTAAAAAAATATGATTTTTAAATCATCTCATCTTATCTCTTCCATGAAAATAAAAAAATCTTGCTTTACTCGTTTTCTTCTATTTTTCTCTTCAATCTCATCTATTTTCAACCGTTCAATCTGTCGAGAATTATCACAGCCGTTGACCAATCCAGCCAATCAAAATCTTCGAAAAACTCTATAAATGCACGTGCAAATCCAAGCACTGGTTACAATGAACACACTAATGTATGCACAATCACATTTATACTCTTGCATTTTTAGCATTTCAGCAATATTCTCATCATAGCATAATCTTGCATTTAGCATAGTATGCATTTTTAATCTCATTCTTTAGTAGTCCATTTTGTTGAGCTTGATCTACTAGATCTGAGAGCAACTGTAAACAACAAAATGCTGGAGATAGAGAACAATAGAACGACTTCAGAGAAGCTGCAATAAGATTTTGTTTATTTGTTTAAATCTTGTTTTAGTTTCTTTGATCTAATGTTTTATTGAATGTGTTGTGAATTCATTTACAATTGACATATTTTTCATACACACACCAACAAACCTTAAAAAAGTATTTTTCCATGTGTAAAAACTCTCAAATAAATAAGTTTCAAGATGGAAAATGCCTAGCAATACACAAAATATGTAAACCCTTGATTATAGGGTGAAAATCACAAAAATCAGTGAGGGTTTCAAGTATTTCACTCTAAGAAACCTCAAACACTCAGGCCAACACTTGGATCATGCCTTATTATGTCTAAAAATGCTTTTAGAATCATTTCCCTAGACATGCATTCATTATTTCTTCCATACCCTGCATAAAACCTCCATTTTTGGATGAAAAACTCAAATTTTGGCTCTGTAGCAGCAACTCCACCTTTGCATTCTTGACTTCCCTACACAAAATGACTCAACCAAAACAATAAACTGATGGAGACAGGGATTGGAATCTTTCAACAAACACATTTAGATTAGTCCCAAGTAATTTGCAAAACCCCAAGTATCTATCTTGACAATTATCTCCTTTCAACTACGTCTACTCTAGTAGCCATACAAACCATGTTTTTGGGCTTTATCACTTTAGCTTCCCAAATGAATTCTCAAATAAATGAATATTTTTGAAGGAATATCAACTAACATAGAGCAGGGTGGAGTAATACAAATTCAGACTTAAGAACCAAGAAACCAACTTGGGTTCATATATCTAATCCAACTTCCATAAGGTCAACACTATAGTGTTCCAATTCACCACTGAACAACTAAAAGACCAATTCCTTAAAGAGAATTGTAAAAACATCCATTGATCATCCAAATAACATTCATACTTCATCAAGAAGACAGATCCAAGCTTCCACCTACGATTCATCTGCCAAAGCTTAAAGAAACATCAAGGTATCATGCTCAAGGGCTACAAGAACTAGCCCAATTTTACAAACAAACCCACCTTTAAACTTCTTGTCATAACAATATCTCCTAGATAGTCACAAATTGTGCTTCAAAACTACAAATTTTCTGGTCAAATACTTCGTACAAGTCTGCTAACCTGCTGCTCCAACAAACCCTCATTTTCCCTCCTAAAATCTAGGGTTTCTCAAGATCTTCACTCAAATAGCCACAATACACAAAACCAAAACATAAAAAATGTTTCCCTAGGTCTGCTCAGACCTTCCAACCCTTCCTAAACTCAATCCCAACACAAATCCATGAAAAGACAACTTGAAACCAGCATTTTCACATAGAAACTTAACATTTTTTGCCTAGGCATTGTAAGAATTCAGACTTAAAGACTCTCCCTTGCCAATAAAATTCATTCCACACCTAATATACATGCATGCAAGTCTTCCCACTGAGTCACATGACTTTACAGTAGGTGGGAAGACAAAAATTACATTTTTTTAATCACAAAACAGTGATAAATCTATTACATGGGCTGCTACAGAAAAATCAGTATTTCTCCCTCCAAAACGAATATTGGAAGCCGTAAATGGAAGAAAATGGAAGCTAATTCACAATAATACATGAAAAAATGAATGAGAAAGCCTTCTAAGAATGTACAAGTCCGTACAGGTGAAGGAAACTCTGAAAATACAATAAAATCAGGAAATACAATGAAAAATTAGAAATAAAGCGTTGAAAACTCTGAATCAAACATTGACCAAAATTTCTATATTGAATAATTAGCCTTGAATGGACTTAAAATAGAAATTACAATGTCTCTTGATCTTTCCCAATGCATATGCTTTCCTTTTGAGCTTCTATCTTTTTGTCTTCCACTAAAATTGCTAATTTTGGCTTTTGACAGTTTTTACAACTTTTGCATTTTGTAATTTTTCAATATTTCTTATGCAACTCTTTAAAGAATCCTTCCTAAGACTCACATTACATGATAAATGGTCTATAAATTCCTTATTTAACACAAATAACCCTAAAACACTTAAATTACAAGGTTCACCACATGAATCCCCTTATTGATCAACTTCTTTACATCATGACTCAATTGACCTAATACATACAAAAATGGTATTGAATCCTTATTAAATGAAATAGAATGACCTCAAACCATCTAAGAACACCCTAAATGAGGAAATGACCAAATAATAGAAACCACAAGGGTTCAAGTGTTGAAAAGATGGAGTTGGTGCTCCTGCTTTCAAAAGTATGATTGCCAACAACATACAACGTTCACAAGGCCTTTTTGAAGGTATATCAACCTCCCCAACCGACTACAACCACTTTTCAACTTTTTTTACAAGTGTGACCCTTCAACTTCTAAGTATTTGCAAAATGCCAACTTTTGGTTTGACAACATTACATTGTTATGTGCAACTTTTGACATATTGATGTAAATGACTCCATACCTAAACTAGTGACCTTATGATGGCCTCATTACATCATCTTGACCCTTACATTACAAATTTACATACATTTTCACATATAGGCCATTCAAGGCTTCATTACACCAAATTGACAACATGCTAACATGACATTGCAACCTCATATCCTACCAACCCAAATTGACTTAAAACACTTCCTAATGGTCCTTGTGACCTTATTACAACATTCTTCATGGACTACAAATCAAAATTTAACACTTGACCACCTTGTGGTATTGATTTTCCTTGGTGCTCCTGCACCATAAACACCCTACTATAACCCTACTCCACTGATCTACAAGTCTAATTCAGTGGAGTATGCTTTATTTCTTTACTTGACTCTCAAAACCTAAAATTGAAGGTTCCAAACTGAATTTCAGAAAATGTGCTCTAACAGTGGAAAAAGTCAATGGATTTTCTTCTAGA